>JAHWFP010270616.1:0-39771 GCA_023313725.1 Lithobius niger | reverse complement strand
ATTCGTTTATTCTTAATATTTAACAAGTATTTTACATTATATAATTTAATTATACATTAATAATTAATAATAATAATAATAATAATAATAATAATAATCTACATCATTAAGGACGTATGATGTGCGTGAGTGTGTGTTTGTTTGTTTGTTTGTACTTCTACTCCTCTGGAACCAAAGCACCTACAAACATGGGAGGAAGACCAAACGAAAGATAATTAAATTGCGCTCAGTATAGGTCTATTTTCATCGCAGCAACTTGATATTATGACCATCAAAAACGCGAAAATCCCTGAAAAATAACGTGAAAGTTTTTATTTAAACATTCGTGGCGTCATAGTTTGTTCATGATAGGTTTCTCGATTCTTACAAAAAAATTGAGATTGTTTTGTTATTTACAGGACGAAACCAAAACAGTATCGATAGCGATAACAACAGCTAAATTGTATTTTTTAAATGATGTAGATGAAGTATATAAAAATTCCTAAAATTTGTGAAACAAAGAAACCCATGTATAAAGTCTGGTACTAAAAAAAATTAAAAGTGGCGAGTGGTTTCAGGTGTTATAATATTGCAGTGCTGTGTGGGATCCCTACACTAAGTATCTTTCGGATTGTCTCGAGAGAGTGATGCAGAGGCAACAAGAATGGTCACTGGCAACTACAGGAGAGAGACATGTGTCACTGGAATGTGCAACAAGATGTCGTGGAACTCAATGTAAGAGAGAAGAAAATGCCACAGGTTGTAACTATTTTTTCGCGGTCCAAATGGCTGCACTATAATTGTGGATCCTATTGATTTCTGTGGTGCCTTTGACCTTGTGGTCGTCATAACGTCATAGTGTGGCAAGAACGTACTTGAAAGCTCCTTTTTTCTATGCACCATCGTGGAATGAAATAATTTGCAACCGTAGGTTGTACAAACTGACTCTGAAATTGCTTTCGTCAGAAAGCTCAAAGCTACTTTACAGCCTATGATTTGCAGCCATATTGTTGGATTGCTCTTGCGTCTGTGGTCCATGTGGGCTTCTTTTCTCATTGTTTTTTTTTTCTCTTTATATTTAAATAAATAAATAAATTTTGCACCACGACGATTGAGCTGTAGAAATTTGGTTTCCACAAATTTCGAGCAACAAATTTCCACATTGCAATCTTTCATGTAATGAAGAAACTTCTGTTAGGAGATCTGAACCCAGAAAGGGGGGGGGGGAGGGGGTGGCAAGGTCTCAAGGAAGAGATCCACTAAACTTTGGGTAGCTGCTGATGATCTTTGGTCGGAAATTATGGACAAGAGCAATGGGGATACCTAAATAGCCACAAATCTCTGCAAATAATATAAAGGAAAATGTAAAGGAGCGAGGGTGGTACATAATCTCGCTCCGAGCTTCTGCATGTTGCTGCAGGCAGTGCAACGACGGTTTCCACAGGTTCCTCTGATGCCTTAAGCTAGGGTCTTAGTGGACCTCTTCACCTTGATGCTATGGCTCCATGGTACGTATTCTGTATACTTTGTATCATTATTCATGTATTCCAGTTATGCTATGTACTCTGATGTACAGTCTAGTCCCTGGAGATCAGTGGTCAGGGTGGCTATGGCCTTGCCTGTCGCTAGGGAGGCTGCTGGCAGTGATAGCTCATGGGATATCAGGATATACTACAGGAAGTACCTTGCACCATCTGTGGTGGGTAATGGCTACAGCTCTGGGTACTTAGGCCCTGCAACCACTATCCATAAAGTGTGCAACTCTGCTAGAAGCTCTGACTAGAGCATCCTTGAACCACTGGACAACATCTCCTAAGGACAGACTGCGTGGCCCTGAATTAAACCCTGAATTTACCATCCTTTCTGGCGTTTTTCCTTGTAACGGGCATAGTGGGATTTCAGAAGTAGTGCATCGGCCAGGAAACAAACCCAGGTTGAGTGTTTCGCTAGTTGAACCACAGTGTCAGCAACATCAGAACTTGCCTCCACTTCCCCCCTTCTTGGCAGGTGATTTGCTGTGGGAATGCTTGTTTCTTTTAGAAGTTCGATCAACGTGACACTGGAGACCTCTTTCTCTTCTACAACCATGTCACGGAAAGCCCTACGAAAGGGGCATCCGTCTTTAAAATAATCCCAGTTGTGTTTCTGTTATTACTGCTTATTCTTCTTTGGAAGAGCCAGTTGGATTGCGAGCATCTACATGAATTCAGCGCTTAATGAAAGACCAATTTTTACGATTTCCTGGAAAATGAAAATTGTGAAGCTCTTGGATCTTGGTTTGGTGCAAGCCACTTGCTGAGGCGAGGACAGCCCAGGCAATACAGCATGCTGTTGACAACACTTCTTGTTTACCAATATGGATGGCATCACTCAAGCATTCGGTAGCTTTACTTAACAGCATTGAGGCACTCCAACTGCTTTATGGCGAGCACATTCAGGATCAGAAGTTACTTTAAGATAGGAAGCAGCTGCTGTGTACATGAGATCGGCATGGGAGACCAGAGGACTGCCTATCCACTAAATGTTCTCCAACCTCTCGAAATGCTTGTAAGTGATTGGGGATTTGATGCACAGTTCCAAAGTCAAACGGTACAAACTCCTGTACGAAATCCGCTTCATCAAAGGGAGGTGGATGAGCAGGTTTTAATACTTTACCTCCGACTTTGAAGAGTAAGTTGGTTCGTTTGGCAGGCGTCTAATTCCAGCAAAGAAACACTTCCGCATAAAATACCACCATGAAGCAGAAGAGATCTAACCAATAGGTACGATTGCAAAGTGGTGCCTGTATGGCCCTGTTAACGAAACAGGGGTCCATACAGAGTCCACGATTTTTAGAAACACTTGTTGATGCTTCAAATAGTCGTAACAGAAATCCATGGGAACGTTTTCAAAAATCAGTGGTTTGATGGTTTCCATTGATAAATGATGGTCTACTCCCTTGTCACTGATGTCAGAGGTATTGTGAATATCTTCATCCTGTTGAGTTGCGAAGAGCGTGTGTCGAGCAAATAGCGCTTATCCGGTGAAGATCGCTGACTCGGCAAAGTACGCCTGCTCAGCAAAGAGCACCTGTCCAGCAAATAGCAATTGTTCAATGAAGAGTGCTTGTCCTGCAAAGAGCACTTTCCCAGTGAAAGAGCCTTCCAGGCATACAGCGAGTGTCCAGTGACAAGGGGATGGCGTGCGAATAATGTTTGCCCCATTAACTATATCTTTCTCGCGAGGTGTGATGATCTTCTGAAGAGCCATAGATGGGCATTGAGATATGATGACGAAAAATTCGCAGAGGAATCGGAGTCTGAAAATCCACAAATTTTTTTGTAGACTATACTACGAGCCACGGCTGTTTGCCGTGATGTCATCATGAGTTAGCCACTGACGAACGGGGGCAGCGAGTCTTTTGCCGTTTGAGTGGACTAGCCCAGTCACGTGATATGCGCATCACGGCAAGCTGCCTTGGCACGTGGTATAAGATTGATTTGGAATTCTCTGTTCTTTGAAATTTCTTGTGTCAATAGGTTGGAGAATACCAGAGTTGAGATCAGGAACGCCTGGCGAAGCCAGCATCCTCTTCAACGTAACGATGTGGCAAAGAGATTTCCAGCTTGAATGAAGAGCTAGCGGGGACCGAAAAGCCTGCTGGGAGCAAAGAGGAGTGAACTTGAAGCAAGGCAGGGGGAAATGTAGCGGCACCATGAAGTAGCGATGAGTTATTCCTTGGAAGCGGGAGGGAAACTTTTCTTATTTCTTCGTATTTTGTCCTTTTGGTTGAATACGTCGTTTCTCACGAGAAGATTGTTTAGCAGACTTCTACACTTTCTTTTGCGTCTTTTTCTTCTTTTTTTTTCTGAGTGAAAGAGTCGGAAGAGTCTGACTCCAAACATGAAGATGCAGGTCTGCGCAAAGAAGTTTTCAAAAATTCGGTGGTGGCCTTGGTATGCTCTATCGATTTTTTGGCTAAATGATGCCGAGAGCGCTTTTGAAATCTTGCACATTTAGCTTTCATTTCAACACAGCGGACTTTTCAATCAAGTGGTTTGTTTCACATGGCCGGGCTACAAGAACCTAAAAGCATTAGTCGTGCAAGTTCAGCTATTAATGTTTTTGTAATGTGTACACCGCTTTTTATATACCTAACCGTTGAATGGAGGAAAGTTCCAACGTAGCAACTTCAACGTTGAAAACACAACACAGAGACACTAAAAGTTCAAATTTGACCCGAAAACACTAAAAACACAGAAAACGTACTCCATGACATGCGCAGAGGTAATAAAAAAAAAACAATGTGAAAAATTGATATACAAGAGGACGACACTAAAATGCAACTACTGCTTCTTAGTAATGAAGGTGGAGGATTGAACCACATGTAGGCAGCATATTGACTATCCGGATCAAGCTATCATTGGGTATTGGTTTGGAAAAAAACAAAGATTTAAAATTGTCAGAAAATTTCGTCTTAAACAGACTATAATGCCAATATTTAATTAGGGAGATATTCTGGGACAAATACTGTTTTTTGCAGTTAGTATTAAAGGAAATCCCCAAAACATTTAAATGTCTTTATCATTTGTTATACATTCAAACGACACAACCCTACTGGACTGGTGAGTTTGGAAGGTCATGAACATGAAAACAAGGAAAAATCTGCACTGAGCGATATGATAATTTGAAATCTACCTGAGCGAAGTGAAAATATTTTCTGTAGCCCCTTGAAACTGTGTACCAAATGGACCAATGCGTTGTAACAGGTTGATATTGTTGCTGTCAACATAATTTTGATCCAAGCTGACAATGGTAGACATCAAGGAATGCTAAATTCAGAGTGAAAAATAAAACATGTAAAACGTACAATTTTATAACGCAGTACCAAGTAGGATGATCCCAACCAGATTTTGCCTGATTAGGGAATTCAGGGTTCAAATGGCCACAACTTACTTCAGTTGTTGCACAAACCAAACTGAACGATTGCTGCTCCACAAAGGTCAACAAAGCAAATGCGATTCGCAGCTTATGGATAAATTAATTTTAATTGTTGAATTTATTTGGAAATGCACATAATGTTTTACCAACAAAAAATATTGGGAGTTCCATTCAATCTCAATTTTACAGTATTCACAGCTACGCGCTACATTATTAAACAAAACAAGATGTGAAATCGCTGTTACATATAAGGGTTCGACTGAACCTACTTCTACCAAATTAGTTTCGGTCATAAACAATATACACGATTTGCCAGAACAGATCCAGATCTTAACTCAATAAAAAAAAAAAAATTTTAACGATTAAATTAGTTTTTACATATCCAAAAATACTTACCTTTAATTTGGGCTTATTTTGTTTAAATAATAATGCTCATGTACAAACCTTAAAACTTTATGCTATTTCTCGGCTCTCCCACCAGATGCTGCCCTTCCAATCTCCCTGCAGCACTACCTCGTCTCATCAATTCCGTTTGGTGAAACCCTCAGGCACGTCGATGGTGGACACAGTGGGTGGATTCCTTGAAGGTAAGTATTTTAGGATAAGCAAAATCTAATTTTAAGTTTAAAATTTCTTTTTCCCTTTCATCCAAAAATACTTATCTTTAAATATGAATTGAATTTGCTCAACTGTAGGCAGGTCAAGTGATCCTGAGCCATAGCAATCCTTAATTATGTACCTCTAATACAAAATTAAGGCCGGTACACAACTTATCCAACTCCTCACTCGACTGCCTTGACAGCCAAATTGTATTACTGGCCCGCAACGCAACTACCCGCCAGTGGTGATGTTAAGGTAGTTTCACGCCCACTTCCGGTATGTGCAGTGGCTGACTGCACAAGCGGTAGTGATGTCGTAGATCCGACTGCACAAACCAATTTGAATCGCCTACAATTACAGTTAGGTCCTCCCATTTAGGCAGATGTGGGTTTTGATTTCCTGCAAAGGCGCCCACGACGAACAGTTATATTTTTATGGAAAGCTGTGTCAGAAATCGGTGTTGTGTTTCCTTCCTTTACATTAATTTCCGTGTGGCTATCCAAATTCACAGAATGCAATTCCAGTTTTCCATTGCCAATCATGTTCAAGTTTGTAGTAAGCTTCACCCGTTTCCCCTCTGATTGAGCTGGGGAAAAATGGAGGAAGCCAGAAGAATCAGCTTCAGTTACTGGTTTTGGCCTAGTAGAAGAAAAATGGAGCGCATCCCTCTCACTCAGACGAACCTCCACCTGGTACATCCTTTCCAACTTCGGTTATTAATAAATTGCTGTTGGTTTGTTAAAAGAACTACTTGTTTTAATAAGCAATCCCTCTGCCCAATCCTCAAAGCAAGTAAGAAGATTTTACTGTCTTGTTTCCGAGTCCTAGTCAATGGATGAGAGAATGGAATTAAGTTTAGCGTCAATATTTAGAAGGTCAAAATCTTTTTCCAGGCAAAAGCCGTCGAATTTCACCAGTAACCGGCTAATACGATCAGTGTGGTCAGGCAACTCGTTACGCAAAGGGCAAGACTTTGAGAACGAAGCATGTAAATGTGAAGAGAAGGCATCTTAGGTCCCAATGGCGACTGGTGTGCATCAAGGCCGTAGTTCTTCTCTGCCTGGCTTCCCTGAGTAATACGGGACGGCCCGTTGAAAGTTCGCTGTCATAAATAAAATCTTCCATCGAATTTTTGGGGGCGACTTACAATCGGTGGCACACTCTGCCAAAGCAAACGATTTCCCTCCTATCATTATTCCACACTATCTGCTTCTTAAAAGGAAAACAGACAGGAGAAAAAAAAGAAAAAAATTTCTGACTTGAACGGGGAAAATGGGTCTCACAAACCACAACAAAGCTGGCAGCGCACAGCAAAACGCAACAAAGTTCGTGGAGAAACGTACCAAACAGAGAAAAAAATCACTGACAGCAACCAAATTTCAGCTCCCAGCTGATGCAGGATAGTTCATAAACACATTTATTACCCGGTTTTTGCCTCTCAGTCCTCTTTTAACAATGTAACGATGCAGGAGCGCAACAATGCAGTGCTGAGAGCCGCTCTCTTGCATCAAAATGGCTGATACATTCATGATTATTATAGACCGGCTATACATACATTTAAAAAAAAGTTACAAAAGAATTTTTTATTTAAGTGTCAGGAACCACAGCAAATTAACGAATTCGTGAATTATAGACTGGCAATTGGAATGGTATTAATGGCCCAAACCAAATAATAAAATAAATATTAAGCACGTATTTTTTATTTAAATGTCATGAACCACAGTAAATTAACGAGTGCATTATGCGTTTTAGGACCTTAAATACGCTAGTTTGCTAATTAAATCATTTTATATGCTACTTAAAATTGAAAATAAAGTTGCAACCTTCATTAAAATTAATCGTTCCGCCAAAAAACATGTCTCTTAACTGTTCTTTATTACTACCATCGTCTTTGTTAGCAGCATTTTCTGCTGCTTCACCTGATAAGCCAATATTGTCCGTATTGTCTTCATCATGGTTACTCAATAAGTCAAATTGATCCTCTAACTCCATAACTTGTTTTGCCATAACAAAAAAGGAACAAGAAATACGGCTCTGCCTGCAGTAATCACCGAGCGTGACCAAACGCAGCCAATAGTTGTCGGACTGAGAGGCAAAAACCGGGTAATAAATAGGATATCACCCGCTTCCTCGTGCTGAGATCCAAACAATGTCTCGACGCTGCTCATCTCGACATTGTTAGTTCTCAGCACTCGGAAAGCAGGTAATATCCTATACTCACCAAACTTGTAGCACAACAACACTCCATGTATACGAAAAAGAGACACAAATCACCCTGCGAGATACATGTTGCGAACACTGCTACAGTTGATTTAGCTCGAATCCCTATTTAACTATTCCGGTAAAATATCTACTTTTTCTGTCCAAACTACAACAAATTTCGTACTACCTCCTGGGTCTCCCACAGACACTATCGTGTAAGTGATCATAAGAGCCTACGCAGCCATTAGTCACTTGTCACCTTGTACCCAGAGGTGTGGCTACGAGTGGGGCCTGTTGGTAAGTTACCTGAAGGTAAGTGTTTAAGGATGAGTAAAAACAAATTTTAGGATTAAAATTTCGTATTCACTGTAATCCAAACATGCTTACCTTTATTGTGGCCGACTTTGCCAATAGGTGGTGGGCTGAGCCTAACCCTGAGCTTATAGTTGCAAGAAATTAACATCTTTACATCACACTTACTAAACATTTTTACACCTTGCTGAGGGACTGTCTACCCGGCAATGTGGCTCCTGCCGCAACATCGTAGTTATCGGAGTTGAGACTTTACTCATCTTCCGGTCCCTGTAACAATGGCTTATAAAAACCTTCCAGGAGCATGACAATGTGACCTCTGTGGTTAGGACTCTGGCTGTGAAGGCCCAAGATGCTGACAGTGCTCTTAGTTCGTATGCTCTAATGTATTTTGGGATGTCTATGCATTCCATGGAAGATTCGGAATCTCTTTTGATAACCATGCAGATCCAGAAGGCCACCTTTGAAAAAAAGAAACAGAACAGAAACATGCCGGCACCAGGTAAAGCTCAAAGGAACCAACCCAATGAAGGTCGGTCGAAAGAATTTTTGAAAAATTAAGTTGAAAGAGAAGCCAGTCTACAGGAGACACAGTTCCACATCTGGACAACCCTCTCAGAGAAAAAAAAAACGACGACGCAGATTTATTTCGGAAGTGGTGACAAGAATACAGAAATCACGACATCTAGTGACAGCTGGGAAAAAAAAACAGATAAAAATCAATAGGATTTAAAGCTGCAAGATTGTATATAATTTGGTACGTTTGGGTAAGGCACCCTTAAGAAATCCTTCTTTCATGGTAAGGAGCCACAAGTTTTGAAGCTGCACATCCTGCATAGGCTTGCACCACTTTGTCAAGCAGTGCTAGTAAGTTTCAGATTTGTCAAAGAAGGAGTTAAAGCAAGGCCTTGCAATAAGAGAACAGTATTCAATAACTGGTAAAGAAAAGTCTTATGGAGCTGAGGAAAAAATGTAGTTCTGATCCAGGTAAAACATTACAGTACATGGTGCACGTTTCTAAACAACTTAGTGAGAATGTGGTCAACATGACAATGAAACTTAAGAGTGGTGTCGACAAGAATGAAGAAATCCAAATGGGATGTTGTTGTACAGATTTTAGTTGAGGTTACATATCCGAATAAGATGGATTAGAGTGACCAAAGTGAATGACAATACATTTATTAAGATTGAAATTCGAGGGAATTTGAGATTGTCCAAACAGTAATGGGGTGTTTAAGTTGTTTTGCAAGAAATTGTTGGTAGGAAATAAGCTTCACATCATCAGCACAGGATACATTCAAAGATTTAAAGTATTTTAGCAAGTTCGAAAGCTAGATATTAAAAAGGAGTGGTCCTAGGACAGAGGCCAGTGGCACCCCTGGGGTAACTGGAGATCACTAACTGACATGTTGCCTAGGAGGTAACTTGCCAAGGGCTGTATCATTACTAACCCAAGTAACGATATCACTAACATGTTTGAGATATTTCGGTTAATTCAGCAAGTTAGTACGTGAGACCCAGTCAAAAGCATTTTTTTAATCAAAGAAAACAGTATCATTTGGGGCTCCAGAGTCCAAGAGAAGGGTAACATGATTGTAGGTCTCAAACAGATTTTTTAAAAATCCATGAAAAAAATCCATGATGGGTAAAAAAAAATTACCTAGAGGGTATTACAAGCCATAATAAGATTTATAAAGAAAAAGTTCCAGGATCTTAGATGAAACACTAAGGAGACTAATGGGTCTATAATTTGTTTGTATCATGATAAGAACCTGATTTATGTATATTTGCATCCTTCCATTTGGTAGATAAAGTGGAAGAGCTAAAGGAATTGGCAAAAAAATGTAAAACGGTCTGGAGCTTGAAGGAGCGCACTTTTTAAGGAAAAATGCAGTAAGTCAATTAGACCTGCAGGCAGTATCATCCTTCAGGGTCGAAAGGAATTCTTGAAGAACACTGATTGTAAAACAAAAATCTCCTGTGGCAGATGGCAGTGGGCTTGGGAAGGAAGCAGGTTTCAGATTAATGGTGAAGAAATTGTTCAGTTTAGTTCTAAATCAGGAAGTAAAAAAAAATACCAACAGATTTCATGAGACAGCTTGTTGTAACAGCCTTGCTAATTCTTCAATATTTTAAAATATTTTGTCGAATAAATTCTATTTAGGAACTAATCTTCCAATACAGAAAAAAAAGATCATTGTAGCACCATAATTCGAGGTAGTTAAATGTAATGGGTCAGTTCTACCTATCCTGCTTGCGTCAAGTTCTTTTTCAGAAAATGAACATTACACCAATAAAAATGTGACTTCAAGTTTTCCAATGATATGTGACACGTCATCATTCGATTTAGCAGAAGAACATTGTGATTCATTTTTGGGCATCAATGGGTAAAAATTGTAACGAAATTAGGGAACAGGTGGTTTATTTGATCACAAGGAAAGGTGTATGCTATTTATCAAAATATCCCTTGATTGTCAAAACCAAGGTGCAAATTTTCGATGGGCTTCTTATTTTATTAGAAAACCTCCCGCTTGCTTCACGTGCTTCAATGGCTGAATACCTTTAGACTTGGAGAAACGGAAAATTGTTTTGAATTTATCGCTCGAGTTTGTGCTTCCGGTTGGCGAAGAGGGAAGGGATGCTGTGAATAGTGGAGAGAGAGTTGAGGGAGGAGTGCTTTCCACTTGCTGTTCAGGTTCTGGGTCAACTCGGGTGTAATAATCTTATTGACATCGCGATGTGTCTTCCTGGGTGTTCATAAGTGTTTTCCTGGCATTCTGAACACCCAAGAAGCCTCACATCGCCATGTCAATAAGATTATTATACACGTGTTGACCCTGAAACTGAACAGCACACAAAAAGCACTCCTCCCTCAATTCTCTCTCCACGCTCCATAGATGGTAGGTGCCACTATCCACAGCATTCCATCCTTCCTCACCAATGAAAGCATAAAAACAAGCTGCAAATTCAAAACGATTTCTTGTTTCTCCAAGTCTACAGGTGTTCGACATTCGAAGTGCCTGAAGAAGGTGGGAGATCTTCCAACAGGATAAGAAGCCACCAAAAATTCATACCTTGGTTTGTGACAATCAAGGAACATTTTGGTCCCACGTACTCCTTTCCTTGTGATTTCTGAATTACCAAGTAAAAAAATTAATCCTTTTGGCCTATCATAAGGTTTAATCAAGTTAACTTTATCTATTATTTTGGAGTACCAGGGCATGGGTGGTAATAGACGCCTGGTGGACGTTCAGGAAGCAATAAACTCGAGATTTTTGTCTTAAGAGTTATTTATTTGTTTACATAACTGACTTGTGTATATATTTCTTCCAAAAGCGGGTTTGGTTGCTCGTAACCATATTACGATTATATAGCATATAAACAGGGTGGGGGGGGGTCATTAGCGCCAACCTCAGTCACAGTGCAGTGGTCCGGGTTGCCACTGCACCACACATTACAGATATATTATTCAAACCCCTAACCTAAATCTTGTCATACATCTGTACCTCCTGCAAAAATTGAAAAACACCGGACAGGAGGACAGACTTATCGCCCAATTGACGCACAATGTCATGCGGGAGATGGAAACGACGACGAAAACCATCAAGATGGCAACAATCAACAAGGAAGTGCCGGACCGTAAGTGGCCGCCGACACCAATAACATTCAGGAGGGTCAACCCCCCGCAAAAGGAAACAGTGAGTAAGTCGAGTGTGACCAATGCGCAAACGGGCCAACACCACCTCCTCACGGCGACTGCGGCGACACGCCGAGTGCCATTCCTCAACAGTGCCTTTAATAGCTCGTAATTTATTGCCGTCCTGTCCATCCCACGAGGCTGGACAGGACGGCAATAAATTACGAGCTATTAAAGGCACTGTGGCTATTAAACAGGGTGGTCCAAAGGTCCGTTGCACCTGACTCATAGGACTTTGCTTTGCCCCTAAGATGGAGGCCACCCACTGAGCTTGCGTTGGAGCACCCTGCCGCCCTCAACCCCCAGATATAAAATTTAACTTTTTTCCTGTGAGAAATAGACGTTTGGTTCCAATTGGGGAAATATGGGCATGGCCCAGACACCTTCAATGTAGCCCCCACGCCCACATGAGGTTTCCTGCATGGTGCAGGAAATTGTACGGTGCACCCATTAAAGGTCCTACAGCACTGAGAATACACACCTGAGAAATAGGACCAAAGTTTGTCCTTAAGGTGGGGGCCACTGCATAAGCTTGCATTGGGGAACCCTTCCCCCGCCTTCAACCCCCAGATACAAAGTCTATCTATGTTCCTTTAACTAAATAGAAAAAACACCCCTGGGTAGGGAACGTTCATGCAATACGTCTCAAGAAATATGCTGGTTTCACCCCCTCCCCCCACCGGCCCCTCGTGATCGACCGTCATTAATTGACGAACAGGCATAGGTGATAGTGCCGTCTTGTGGTACACCAGATCTCATCAACAACCCCAATAAATGCTTGTATTGAGAAATAAAAATTCAGCCAACAAACAATAAACCTATAACAGCCTTAAAAGAGATCAGATACAATTGATTGGTACAGCCTTACAAGAAACCAGATAGAAATTATAGGTTTACCTCTCCATAATGGTAGCCAGCATTTTCAGCTACTAAACTAGCCAGTTGCGCCACTTTGATTTTCTGCTTCTCACTTTGCTTTAAACACGTGAAGACGACTTTACGTGAATCTGGCTTTAGACCTGAAACAAACAAGGAAAAAAAAAACAATCTCAAAATCACTGGAGTTAAAAAAAAATAAGGCTGTTGTGATATTAATATTGGGTTGGCGTGATTAATTTTCATCCAACTGATATTAAATAACCATTTATTTTTGTGCTTGTGTTACAATAACCGATGTGTAACAATGACCGAATGCTTAGGCTACCTTTATTTTATGCTTGTTTTAGTTAAAAACAATGTCCATACCCAAAGCCCAAAACTTTTTAATACAACTCTCCGGTTGCCCACCAGGTGGTTCCTCCGCTGTGCACAGCACCACCACGTGTCCTCACTTTTCTTTACGCACCTTCATCCTGTTTGACAAGAGCAGGTATGTTGGGTGGATTCCACAAAGGCAAATATTTTAAGATAAGGAAAAAACTGATTTTAGGATTCAAATTTCGTTTTTGCTTTCCTCAAACCAGCTTACCTTTGTTTTATGCTGATTTTATCCAACTGACTAGCTGAACCCTAAACCTGTGAAAATGGAAAAAAGTTGATTTTCCATTTTCACTCTTATCTCACAGAAACTGAATAATGAAGATGTTTCCATGCTTCTTTCAGTTAAACTAATCCAAGAGTTTTATGATTATAGTGCCGATTTCTCCTAGTGCTAGTATACAGAATTTCGTCCAAAGATATTACAGTAAATAAATAAAATGGTATTAATGGTCTGCAGTTGTAGATGACGAATTAGGAGTTGACGAGCAATGGAACAGTTCCATGGCAAACTAAATTTTGCAATAAAAACAATCCGCAGTGATGCAATGTTGTAAATATGGAAATGTTGGTCTACTCAAGTCTATTAAAAAGTTATCTTTAAAAAAAAAAAAAACTTTGGTGAAATAAAAAAAAATTTGAAATATGAAAATACTACCATCCGATATAAAGAATGTAGTCGTAATTTCACTTAAGCTGCTAAACGATATGAAATTGGTAATGTAATGAGTGTAATTTATATGTGAAGGCAATCTATACACACTTTTCCATTACACAAAAAAGACTGCTAATGTGCGAAACTTAACTCTATTACTTTCCATGATGACAGGTGAAAGCATCTTTTTTACTTAGCTCTTACAGAGAATTTTACTGACGATTTGGAAGAAACTACACCTTTTCTCAATTCTCCCAACTCTCTTGTTTTGAGACAGTTGCTCCTATTACCATTTCTCCAATAAACGTTGAGAATACACCATCTACTTTTAAAAACAGTCGTGCTATTACACCTGACAGCTATCAGTTGCTTTTCATAACAGTTTGCGGCAGAATTAAGTTTACCACTTTCCAGAAACTTAAAATGAGTCTCTGAAGACTGGAGGACTTCAGTTTGCTGGAAGAAAGCAACTGTAATGATGATTTACACAAAGGGGAATGCAGCCGACTCTAACAAATTACAGACCGATATCTTTGACTAGAATTCCGTATACGCTTAACTCATGATCATCTTGTGACGTATATGGTTACAAATAAATTACTACTGCACGACCAATTTGGTTTTACACCAGGAAAATCATCGACTCACAAGGCTTCCCAAGCAGCAAGCAATCTCAAACGTAGAGCTGGAAAGGCGACTGAGGGAACATATTTTGCAAAAGGCATAGGAAAGACAACTTATAATTGGTTTCATACCATGGTGCAAAGATTCTAGTAAGAACATGCTGTTGGAGGATCAGAGCTCGAGTCTGGATCTCTGTACACACTCGTGAACTATGGTAAATACTTCCACATGTACACATCAACATTTTCCTCCCGACCCCTGGTGTACGCTGTGAAGAACTGAGCAATATGCCGGAAGGATCACAGAGTAGGAATGTAATCTGCAACCGCAGTAGGGATAGCGACAGTAACAGCAAAAATTATATCGACAACAGCTGTGACAGAGATAGCAACGATGAAAATGATGACAAAAACGATGTGAATATGACTGCAGCTTGTCCCCTCCATTGTTGTGTTTCATAACATTAAGACTCCAAGGCGTACGGCTCATCACCTGTCCCTCTGTCCCTGCAACCACGACTAAGACTACCCTGCCTGCTTCGACTTAGGTCGGGACTGAGACTCCTTAGACTGGGACTGCTTAGAGCAAGATAGACCTAGACAGTGAGTGAGGTCATTTAGAGCAATACGAATCATGACTGCGATGACTACGAATTGTATCGACTTGTGGCTCAATTCGGGGCCTCTGGCTTGTCAGTGACTGGTCCCTCTGTCTCTGTCATGACTTTGTGACTAGGAGACATACATCTTTGTCTGTCACCTGTCCCTTTGTCACTGTCAATTTAGCTATCATTAAACTTCCTTTCATTTCTTATTTAATCTGACAATTTATTCTTCAGAATTGAACAAAGTCGCACGGACAACTATTATAGAAAAATTTGTGCAGTTCTCAAGGAGTTAATCATCTCCGACATTAAGTGTGCGATGCTGATCTGGGAGGCAAAAACATGCGTCCCTACTCGTGCATATCCAAAACGAAAAGTGAGGGAAACATGGTGGTGCTGGGTGCAGAGGAGCCACCAGGTAGGGACCTGAAGAGTTGAATTCGATGCTTTAGGATTTTGATATGGGAAATATTTTAAACAAAAATAAGCATAAAATAAAGGTAAGGATTGTTGGGGAAAGTAAAAACTATTTTTAATGGTCTAAGAATAAATACCCTCTATTTGTTCAGAAGCTCAGTACATTTTAATCTGACTTACAGGTAGATTAATCCCTCTGTATTAGGAATCTCCATAAAAATAAAACATTATCAGCATTGTAGAAGTCTACTCGTACATTAAAATTCACCCTGACAAGGAAACAATTTACGAAACATTGTATCACTACAGATTTAACGATATTTACGTTTGATTAAAAGTCAAATTCGAACAAAAATCCAAAATCGAAACTATTTTTTACCATTACAAAACTATATATTTTTGTAGGGGTTTCACACAGTCCCTTGCAATAAATCAAAACATAGTCATAGTTCAGTTTAGTTTCGTATTTATCTTTGGTGTTTTACCGTCTTCATAAAGAATTTTGATATTGTGTTACTTCCAGTTTGCTGTAAAGAAGTCTTATGTAGTGAGAACTTCCTGTAAAGGAACCATTTTTTATCGCACCTATGTTGTTTGCTGAAAAGAGAGCTTACTTGTTGTGTTTGCATCGAATCGATTTCGTTTTTGTTCATAATATGCCATCAGATTTTTTTTAATTAGATCGAAGTAACTAACTATAAAACTGAAATCCTGTCATTTTCACTTATTTAATTTGTTAAATTCATTTGAAATTCATTCAACTTGATCATTTTATCAAGGACCATGCTAGTGGTCCGCCCGCCAAGTTCAATAATTGTCACACTTCATTGTTACTTCATTGTGAGAAAGTCATTGTTTAATTCTTGCATTGTTGTTGCATGGCCACTAGCTTTGGTACTTTAACAAAAACCAGAGCTGAGCGTATTTCACGATGGCGAGGATAAATATATATACAGCGAAACAGCTTGAAAATCGTTGAAAATGGGTAATCTTTGTGCTTTGACAAGCAATAGTGTTATATTTCAATCACGTGCATAAACTGTATCAAAGTCATAAAAATGCGTGAAGATCGTTGATTTTAGCTAACTACTATGACTACTGACTATTGATTGCTAACTACTGACTACTGACTATTACTTCCGCTCATATAAAATAAATTATGCAACAGATACGAATGAAATTTGGTGTTCAACACTCTTTTAACTCCAATATGTGCCTTTAATGGTTTGACGTTTGGGGAGGCATTAAGTAAAAAGATTGTAATCTTTTGTAATGCTATTTTTCCGTATGTTGCAAAAACGCCACTGGTGATCAAATAAGCATTACTCGTTATTGGTGTTAATGAGTAACAATGCAAACAGACTGCCAGAAATAATCGGCAACAGATCATTGTCGAAAAAATGGACGCGCTACTTGTTTGTAGTAAGGTACATGGCTTCGGGCCACTAAGCTTTTAATAAATCCGCAGCCCGCGCTACTTATTGTTGATGGTTGAATGCAAATCAGCAAACGCTTTTAATATTATATGATGATTGAAGTACTTACTTTAGCAAAATTAAAAAAATTAAATTAATATCTCCGTTCGTATTCAATATTTTTCGACCAAACTTGGCCAGATAGTAGATAACTGGGCAGTGGCTAAAATAAGATGCCACCAAAAAAAAACTACAAAAGAAGTGATATTTAAAACAAAACCCACAAGGGTGAAAGAACCCACCATGTTTCAGCCAATCAAAGTAGTGATATCGAGACAAAATGGCTGCCACCAAGTTGCTATATTAGTTGCCAAGCTAATCCCACCGAATATTCCCTCATACGTTAAATCAAAAACTTGACCATTGCTACCTATAGTAGCAATGGTCAGGTCTTTGATTTAACCTTTGATCTAATACTTGGTAGGATTAGCCTGGCAACTAATGTAACAACTTGGTAGCAGCCTTTTTGGCTCTGATTCACTACTTTGGTTGGCTGAAACTTGGTGGGTTCCTTCACCCTTGTGGGTTTTGTTTTAGATATATTACAAAAGTTTGGGGTTTACTACAAAAAATACCAACAGCTCACCATCGACAATAGACGGTATGGACCGCTCATTATTCAAGAAGTAAAATAAGATGAGTTCTTTGTTTACAAACTCCTCGTATGTTACACTCTTCGTGTGCTTGCCATATAGGTATGTCTGAAGATGAAAAATAAATGCATTATTGCAATTTAACAAATTTTCAAATAATACTATATAATTATTCGGACCATAGCAAATATTTTCAAAAGAATATCCCATCCCAAGACGTACTAACTTCAGGCAAACCCTGTTTGTACTTGCATTTTCTTTCTTCCATCCCCTTGATCAGCCATTCCTTCTTCTCGTTTACTTTTTTCTTGCTGAAAGCCTAGAAATAAAGAAAAGAAAATAGTTAAAACTAAATAGTTTAATGTGTTATCACATTTATAAATAATGATGCTAATTAGTAATTAAGAGATGTAGCATATTGGAATGATTTACAACTATATAAATATCGGCCAAAATGTCCTTCATTATATATTCAAAGTCTACAATAGAAAGGCCATCTTACATGAAGAATGAATGCCATTGTTATTATGTATTAAGGATGTACCGGGTACCCGGTAATTATCCGGTACCTGGTCTACCCGGCCACTTTTGGAGGTACCTGGTACCCGGCTGGGTGACTGAAAATGCCGGGTACCCGACGCTGGGAAATGACTACAATAAACGCCCGTATTTAGCAAAAATATTGCCGAAATATTGCGATGAGAAAGCTAAAAGTATGACCGTTTTCCTTTTTCTGTCTCTCAACTTCGCCTCCTTCACTATCTCTTCAGTAATGAACACATCTGATTGCTAGACAACGGAAGTTTGTGTACTGTTTCATCCCTCTTACCGTTTTTTGTTATGCAAGTTTGAATTTCTTTTTTAAATGGGAAAAAAACTTATTTTTGGAAAGCCATTTACTTTCCTCCTACTTTCTTTGACTGATGGATTTTCGTAGACTACCCGGTTCCGAATATCCGTAAATTACCCGGTTCCTGGTACCTGGTAAAATTCCTACCCAGTACATCCCCGTTTTGTATCATGATTAGAAGTACTATTATTAAAGGAATACTAAACCCTCATTTTTTTCAGTTTCTTTAATGTTAAAAGATCCTAAATTAATTCCTTTTAAGACTTTTAAAATCTCGCTTGCCTTGAACGTAGGAATAAATAAAGACAACTGCGTTTTAATCACCAGACCCAACGAGACGCAGTGAGACCTAGTGCAAAGAAAGGCTGTGACGTCATCTCTCTTAAACGCAGTTGAGGTTCGGTCTACCCTTCCCGCTGTGATGCATGAGACCTCAGGCATCGCCATTTTGTTTCTAGCGCCTGCAGACAGGTCTGGAATACGGTTAGAAAGATGACGTCTACCACTAAATTCAAACGGGATGTTCCCCAGCGACTTCGAGAAAAACAGGTGTTTTAAAATTCTACAGCACTTTTTTTTTAAAAAACGGCTTCAGCACTAACACCTACTGATTTTAGATATATCTTAACATTAATTCCAGTTTCTAAATTAACAATAAAAAAAAAGGAAAGTCGGAGGGAATTCCAATGGGACTGGTGCATCCTTTAGTTCCAGGTAGTGGATGTCAGGAGAATAGCGTCCACATCGCCAAAACCTTTGAAGAACTTGACATATCAACCCTAACAGTTACCATAGTAAACTCATGAATTTTATGAGTAGCTTGTTAAAGCCCAACAGTAGCCAGTTATAACCGACCTAATTAGATTTGGCCTTAGAATTGAATTCTCTCTATAGTGTGATAGTTCCAGCCATGCTCAGTTTCAAGACAGAGATCCAAGACTTTAACTCATATAATTTTCCAAAGTTGTAACTTAGTTAAGAGTTATGGTAGTTTTCTTTGCTGAGAAGCCAGCCCCAAGTGGCACCGCCCTCATCTAGAATCAGCATCGTTTGATTATTGTTGGCAACTCAACCCACCAAGATCAGTGGGGAGTTAAATATATTTTTCAATTATCAACAACATAGCTTTGACTGTTGGTCTGCTAAGCCAGTGCATGAATATTACCAGTAATCAGAGTTCAAATAATTAAGGATATTGTTGTGGCTAATTGAGTTCAAAGTACGTAATCTAAAAGAACCTAAAACGACCTCATCCTCAATACGACCTAGAACCTCAAACGACGTCAAACGACCTAGAACCTCAATACTTACCCCAAAGCAGAACCATAAAATGACGAAAAGGTGTGATATCGTACAAAAACCCCAGAAGGGTAAGGCGACCCATCAAGTTTTAGCCGAAGAAAGTAGTGATATCAGAGCCAAAATGGCTGCCCCCAAGTTTTCCGTCTCAACCCTTACCGAAGGTGTCAGTTAAGATTGAGTGATCACGGTTCGGACTACAAACTTGGTGGCAGCAATTTTAGCTCTGATATCACTACTTTCTATGGTCAAAACTTGATGGGTCCCATTACCCTTCTAGGGTTTTTGTATGATTAATTGTGCATGATTATACTTAAGTCATTTAAAGACCACTTAAAAACTCATAAATAAATATTCTGAACTTTACATTTCATAACTTGAGTCTGTAATCATCATGATTATTTATTCTGAAGCTTTATTTACCATTTCCATTGTTTACCGTCTTGCACGGTTATAACAACAACAACAACAACAACAAACGACCAAGAACTACACAGTAATATATTTAAAGTATCTTACCAACTCAATTGCGTTGTCGTCAGCAGTACCAGAGTACTGAAATACCACCCGGTGCCCTTCCAAGTGAGAAAGATAATCTCTCCCCTCTCTCAGTGTATGAGTATCTAATCCTAGCAAAAGAAAACAGTATAAAGGAAGAGGGAAAACAAACCAAACAACGAAAATCATATGCTACGTTAAGAAAAAAACGGTTTAAAGAAACCTTCACACAATTACGTTTTGTCATTGTCAGTGGCATGACCTGGTTAGAACTGATAATCCAATCCATTCCCAGATCACTGATATAACGCCTTTTAAGGCAGAGTTTGAAAAAAAAACCAACCTACAATGGTTTTTTCGGGTGTCATTAAATTTTTGTGTGTGTGCTTTTTCGGGCTTTATTTCCATCCTAACTTAGGCTTCCGCTGTAGTTAATTAGTGTTTTACAGGTACAGTACTAGTGCTTGTACAGGCTTGGTTAAGGTGCTAACAAAATAATGTAATCACCCTTATAATGTACCACTGTTTAACAAAACTTTCCTTAAGAACAGTTAACGAACAGCTTGAAAACAATTACAAACGTTATTTTGAAAGGTAACATTTACTTTTTTTTTATTGGTTGTTGCTTATTTTCAAGATCTAGCCATAGGCTGGATGATTTGTTAATAGGTAAAAATCAAGTAAAATGGGTGAAAAATAAATAGGCTGGGTTTTGTTGTGGGTTTTTCAGGTGGGTTTGACTCGAAAAAATCTGCCCAGGTTTTTCGAGTTGTTTTTTTTTTCCGGAGAAACCCTGTTTACCGATATGGTCACTCCTCCACTGGCAAAAAAAAAATGATTCCTTAAACCTGTGAGTTCAGTTATGATGCTTTATTGGAGACAGTTATTTATTGGAGACGAGTTATTTAACCTGCAGGTACGAGAAAACCAACTAAGTCGAAAAACCCATTAGTCTCCTTGGGAATCGACAGACGACAAGCACTTCTATACCACTCATTGTTTGTTCCTTTTACCCCTTCATTCACGTAGAATCGATGCAGTGATCTTATTTTCAGAACGTGATGCACCTCTTTCTTTGCAAGGATTTTTCCCGAAGTCACAAGGACAGCATTTACGGCATAATCCATGCATGTTCCCTGTTGCTAACTAGTGGTCACCCTTCATGCAAGATGCTAGCATTGGGCCTAGCATTGGGCACTAGATATAGTGTAACCTGAGGGATGTTCAAAATGGAAGTAAATAAAAGGCGACAAGGATGTGGGAAGCAGTGTGGTTTACATAATGGCGAGCCAGTGAACTACATTCAAAGTTCAGGGTTTGGACGTGAATAAGCATTATTTTAAACAAAAAATAAGCACAAAATAAAAGTATTTTTGGAGGAAAGTAAAAAAAGCAAAATTTCATGTAAATTTTGACGGCGTCATTGCCAATCAAAACATCAGTTAAGGTAATAAAAGGACAATACTGCATTAAATAAATCGAAAATGGGTGTTCCAAAATACTGAATTCAGTTGGAATTCCGTGTATAGATTTGAAAGATTTTCTTATGGCAACAGGGCTGTACAACAGAACATAACTGTGCAGACGATAGCAACAGGCAGTGGTTTCCGGGGGGGGGGGGGGAAAAGGAGAGGCGCCACCTCCCACGGGCACTTTGGGGGGGGGGGGGGGAAAAAATATCGATATATTTATTATGTAACAACAACACACCACCAATCACCACAACACATTATGATCCGTCAACAGTCAACACAACAAATATATCTAGAAAAAAAATACAAATAAAAATGTTTTAGTTTATAATTTTATTGAATATCCATTGAAAACGAAACAGAATAGTAGATGCTGTTGCTGCACCCGGCTGTTAGGGACCGGTCATTATTTATCGTCGGGGAGGGGGGTGTCGGAGGAAATTAGAGAAGTGGAGGGGGCATTCATGAAGTTTTTGGACCCTGTCAAGGGGGTGGGTCATAAATTTGTCAAGTCCCGTCAAGGGGGGGGGTGCAAAAACACACTGACCGGCTGGAAGAAAAAGTCATGTTGGAACCCAAAAATGGCAACTTCCACCGCCAAAATTTCCAAAAACCCTTCCGGTTTTGGGGGGGGGGGGTCTCAGACGCCCCATGATGTGAGTGATTACAAGGTTTTGAAGCTATTAGTACCCATACTGCAAGTATATTTTTTACAAAGAGCTTTGTAGAAAAGTCTTAGCACCTGATTTCTTGGCTACTTCCGTCTTTGTTGCTATGTTAGTTTGCTGACTATGTTAGGAATGTGGGCAAACAAGCAAACAGTGTGTTTATCATACTTATTGTATGATCCCCGGCAAGAGATGGGTGTAAGGAACATTTTATACAAAATTTTTAATCCAACATGTCATTAAAAACGAGACAAGTTTCCTTACAACTAATAGTAACTGTCGCTGTGGAGAGCTACTTAGTTTGCTACAGGAATCATCTGCAGACAGTCTCAATGGGTGTACGAAAAGAGCATTTTTGTTTGAGAGAGGGAGGGACACATTATTTTTGGACCTTGAGTGGGGGTGGTAAAGATAATTTTTCAGGGTCTAGAAGGTGCTGGGGGGGTCACATTTTCATTTCATCCCTTCCCCCCATTGGCCATGAACCCTTACCTGACCCTTATGACGGGATAGAAATAAAACGTATGAAAATAACATGGCCGAAAATGTGTGTGTGGGGTGGAGGTTGACAATCAACCACTAGTCTAGATCTGAGGGGAGGTAACTCCTCACTGGACCAGGGGGAGAATATGCACCACTGGTAACAGGCTGAGCAGCAGATAGCAATTATAATAGCAAACGTCAGCAACAGAAATGTGCAGACGATATATCGTTTATCCATCAGTTTAAATGTGGTTTCGAAGCAATGATATATCGTCTTTCAGGCTACATTAAACTAATGAAAACCACGGAATTTTCTCCATTAACACGAAAATTGGACCATTCTCATGTCTTACTCACCTCTGTAGTATTTTATTGCCCAGTTGTGCCAGGTATTTGTCTGTTGTTTCCATTCCTCAAATTCAGGGAAAGTGTAAAAATGTAAAACTTCATTGCCTTTGGTTGCCTATAACAAACAGAAAGCATAATTTTACTGTATTATTGCATTCATTTTCATTTGTGTAGTAACAAACTATTACTGCAGGAAAAAGCCCAAATACCAGACACAGCCGTCCTCGCCCCCTTCCCCACCTATATTCGGAATGAAAGGGTTAAGCTAGCCCAAGAAAAACATCGTTTACTGTTTATACTATTTTTTTATTTATTTATTTAAAGTATGGTAGCCAGTAAGTAAAGCTTCCTTGCACTACGATTTTCAATTGACAGTAAGACAAAAAAAGACCTGGTAACCGGTCTTGTGTTTTGCTGTTGTGCAATTTAAGCCCCTTCCACATTTGGAAAAAAATACCGAGCCTGAGCCTGATTTGAGCTCACGTCCTCGTCAAAAATGTAAACGTGGTCGGTGTGCGGAACCGTGCTTTATGGAAACGTTTTGACGGCATGAATGCTGATAAACAATATCGAGATAAAGGAAAAGGAGGGGAGGGGAGAAAGAACGAGGACAGCGCCAAAAATATGGCAGTGAGAGAAAAAGTAATTAAAACCCGGCCCCGGTCGCGATGGTCCTGTGTGGATGGGGTATGGAAAGAAGTTTTCTCTTTTGTTTTGCCTGGTTTGAAAGCCCGGGCCTAGAACCAAAATTCGGTGTTCGAGGTCAAGTATGGACTCAGCTTAAGACTTAATAATTTTAAGTTTTGGAAACTTATCGTTCTGCAGTTGACACCAGCACGGGAACAATTAAGAAAAATAGAACAAGCCATGCACACGTCTGCATTGCTGTTTTCATACGCTGATAGGCAGATAATACTGGGAAGGATGGGACAACCCGTGTACACAAGCAACCAACAATAAAGCTATAAAATTAATTATTCATCTCGAAGTTTACTTTATCATCATTTACTTTCGTAACTACTGCAGTCCCCGGATGCTATGACGGGTGTTCCTATATTATTTATCTCGATTATTTTTCTCTCCCTCTCTCTCTCTCTCTCTCTCGTTCTTGCTTAATCGTTTACAATTATTACAATTATTATCATTTTGCACTATGCAACATTTTTTAATATATATCATTAGTATTTTTATGGGTTTTTAACACACGTATACGCTGTAATTAGGTTTTTAAAAGTTTTAAGCTTTGTGGGTTTTATATTCTCGCTTATTGGTTTCCAGCTTAGCATTAACTATGTAACTTGCATTTAAACCGTTTTCTGTTGATTATTTCATTGTGCCTTCAAACCTAAATTTTTTACTTCATCTTAAATTGTGCAATGCTGCTATTTTAGCTGTTAAGAATGTTTTGTCCTGTAAATAATTATTACAATTGAGACACAGTGTTAGTAATCTTTATATGTAAGTAAGTATCTTAAAAAGCATTTTACTTTTCTTGATTTTCCGAGATTGTATTACAGAAAGAATGTAGGATATCTAACAAATGTGCATTACTCACATATAACGATTTTTTTTAATTACACACAACAATTTAATCTCTCTTACTATTCAGTCTTCATCAAATTTCAAACATTGGATAATCCGTGAAAGTTGTAGAGAAAAAAAAAGGTAATCCTCTTCGTCCACTTAATTGAGCTCAGTTATTGCTTGTTTGGACATTGATTGCTGATTAACCGAGAAATTAAAAAGAAATATGTTTGAACATTAATTTTCATTGTTTTTTTTTTTGTTATTTAATTCGCTCGTAGTATTTTAGCATTTTAATTAAAAATTTATAAAAATTACAGTCACTGGCACTCAGTTGCTTTAAAACAAAAAAAGAAAGAAACTGAAATGACTTGTGTCACTCGCCTTGGGTATTTTGATAGGCTGTTGTGCCTCCCTTTCGTTTAACTTTCCCCAAATCGCCTGCTCGTCGACTGAAAGGCCAAATTAGAATTTTTACCAAAAAATTGTAATTTTATCATGATTGAGCAACGTGGCAGGTATGATTAAACGCAAAATGTTTTTATGGAAGAAACTCGAGGTGTATAACAATCCGTTAGTCTTACAAGGGAACATTCATGACTTATTTCATGCTACTTTTGACAACCGTTCAGCCCTTCCCTCCCCCATGTTACAATTTGTGACATAAATAAATAGACATAAATCGCTGGAAATAATATTAAGGAAAATTGGAAATTAGCCACCAGCGAAAATCATACACTCGTAATAACGTAGTTCAGTAAGCCACCTTTATGCACTTACGTTTCGTCGGAGTGGTATGACCCGGATTCGAACCGGCTACCCAGTTCGCCCCCAGATCACTTGCATAGCGCCTTAATCGCTATGGCCACATCCTCCACTGGAGCCAGTTGAGGATGTGGCCATAGCGATTAAGGTGCTATGTAAGTGATCTGGGGGCGAACTGGGTAGCCGGTTCGAATCCGGGTCATACCACTCCGACGAAACGTAAGTGCATAAAGGTGGCTTACTGAACTACGTTATTACGAGTGTATGATTTTCGCTGTTGGCTAATTTCCAATTTTCCTTAATATTATTTGTCACACTCATCCCCCTACCGAAAAAGTATATCGTACGGATCTTCCTCCACGAAAAAAATATTTTATTTATTTATTTTAAGCATATTTTACCCTCGGCATCCACCAAGGGATTTTGACGATACATAAACATCTACATAAACAATAACCGCTGTATAACGGATAGTCCAAAAAGTTCTAAAAAAAAAAAGGAAGACCTAGATTCTAGAAAGTGTATAGGCGTATAAAGTGAATAGGCCTATAAAGCATGTTGCGTAGGAATGGGAAGTACACATTAGGCCAAAGGTTTTGACTGAAAAGAATGTCAGTCCGACTTAGAAGAGTAATAAAGACTTCAACGTACTGACAAGGTACTAAAAAGAATGGAAGGCCTAGAAAGTGTAGGCCTACACTTAGGCCTATTCTAATAACGAAATCATAATGAAATAATAAATGAATTCTAATGAAAATGTTGATTACACAAGTTTCTGCCATAACATTCGGGTCTGTTTGACTGTCGTGGAGAATCCAGTGGGTGTGAACTCTGGTCTAGTGTCGGATTAGGCCGCCCGGGGCTTCTGTTTTAAAAAATAAATTTTTTAAAATTTGAAATGAATTCGAATGAAAATCGTATCTCTATTAAGTGGCCTGGAAACGTTTCAAAGTCACACTGTTTTTCTTTAAATACGCTAGCTTACAGTGCTCCATAGCCCTGCAAACTACAGGTGGCCATTGTTCCGAAGAAATATTTAAAAATATTGAAAAGAATTCGTGAGAAAATTATCTCTCCAAGCTGCAGGAAAACGTTTCAAATTCAAGCTGATTTCTTTAGAACACAAGGCCCGCCCCGGAAACGCCTTCCCACCACCCAACTACGGAAGGCCGTTGCTAACAATTTTTTTTTAAGTTGAAATGAATTCCTGTAAAAATTGCATCTCTAGGTTGCAGGAAAATATTTCAAATTCAGAATATTTCATTAAATAACCCTAGCTTGCAGTGCTCACTAACCCCACCACCACCAATCACCCGCAAGGTGCACAGAGGCCCTAGCCCTTCCTATCCGACCCTGCTCTGGTCTGGAGAGCACAATAATGATGTATCGAATTAAATGGGATGAGCCTTAAAAATCACGTGAAACGCATGCAACGCAAGAACGTAGAGGGCAAGATACTAGTAGTATTTTTCCCCTTGGAAAAAATACTACTAGTTCAACACGATACTTTCGAAGTGTTGCCTCCCAGCTAAGCTGCTACACTACGCCTCAGCCTTTCGTCAGAGTTCCGCCAAACTTCTGCTATCATGTCAGGTGTGATTGAATGACACACCTCAACAATGCGCTATAGGGTGCTATATGTTCCCAGGATGTTGCTGTGCTGCAGAAAGTTGGTCCTTAACGTAGCCCCACAGGAAGAAACCAGGAAGGGTCAGGTCAGGCGGCCTAGTTGGCCATTCCGAATACGAGTCGTATTTTCAGTTTGATGTCACACCTTTCCAAACTTTTTGAACAGAGTATTAAATTGCACACGATTAAGATTTTGTTTGAAAGTGTACAGTATAGTTTTAGGACAGGAATATCTACAAAAATAATTTTGTCAAGCTTTTGCGATAATATAATTAAAAATTGGAGCTAGGTCACAAACAAATCCATTATGTCATTTTTTTAGTCTAGAAAAAGCGTGAAGTTTTAAAACACGGTCCTCTAGCGATGCATTTGGTCTTAACTTCATTATTTAAGGTGCTTTTTCATCTCATAATTGAATTTGGATTCCCGTTCCAGAACCCAATTTTTTTCATTGATTCCAAAATTGTAACGGCGGACGCTACGACGGCTGAGGTGCTTGTAACGCCCTCGGTTTCCTTGGTTGACACGGAGTTTCAGTTTCAGGTTTTACGGTGGTTATAACGACTTTTACGATATAAGCACAGTTTGGGCTACTGTCCCAGCAAGGGGAATGAAACTACTGCTAATCACTGCCACCAACGGTGGAATTTAACTGTTTAACGGAGGATAACAGCTAAAATGGGCTACATATTTAGTTTATACTCAAACAATTAATCACTAACAAACGAACTGAAGTTTAAAACTCCTGGTTTTATTTTAACAACAGAGAATGTGAAAAGAACACTTCACATTTATGTTCACTAGAAGAGCTTTTGCATAAAATATTAAAAGCAACAAAGCATGAATGTACAACAAGAAATTCACATTATCAGACAAAACGACAACTGGTGTTTTGAATAAAACTCACATTTTCAGATTAGAAAAAGTAAAATACTGAGTGCTCGCTTGCAACACCGGCAAGATTGAACAGCGTCCATTGGTTACAATCTATCAAACAGTATGTTTCAATCACGCATGAAGCTCAACCGTTTCACAGTTATGTTTCTAAGTGCTTTAAACAAAAGATCAATCTCTCAGAGTTGCTGTTGCTAGGACAACTCCTCAAATTATAAAAGCCTCGACTTGATTATAAAGTACGCATAAAGTTATTTTTCCAGTGAATCTTACACAAAGATCAAACCGTCCAGTGTTTAGATTAAAGTTACATTTAAAATAACAAGAAAGTTTCGGTTTTTAGTAAGAGAACTACTCTGACGTTATGGGGGTGGGGGACCAAAAATGCTGATAATGGCGTCACCGCCAATAATTTCTCTGGATAGAAGTTGTGTTTAAACTTTTAAACTATGAATTTAGACTTGGGGGGGGGGGGGGTCCTAAATTAAACTTTCAAAAGCTACTATAAACAACATACGAAGAACCACTACCATTTTTCCCGGCATGGCATCCTCGGACGTGACGTCTCCACACCGACTGGCGTGACCCTTCTAGCTTGAGAGATCTGTGAGCTGTGCTGTAGATGCTTTGAGCTGGGTTTTTATGCTAGCAGTCTGAGAGGAAGGAGGAGGGAAACCGCGTCCCTGTAGGACAGCTACTACATGGGGGACTCTAGAAGGGGTGAACAATGGGAGTGGGAGGGACAGAGCCAGCTGTCACTCAAACAGGGGAACAAAGGGACTCTTGGAGTAGCTCTCTGTGATTGGAGGAGGGCATAAACTGGGGAAAACACTGACTGCTGATTGGTGGAGGGCCAGGAGAACAATGGGAAAGTCGGTAGAGCAAAGGGTTTTCGTGCAGAGCCGTTTGAAGGAGTAGAGACATGTAAAAGATAGGCCAAATTGAGTTTTAACTCAAGTGAACTTTGGGAAAAGCCTTTACATTAAAATATTGACTATTAATTGAGTTTTTACACGATTGCTTTGTGAAATGGCTCTTGTTAAAGCTTAGTAGTGAGGCTTGGGTAATGAATAAATCACTACTATTACATTTTACAAGCTTTAACTGTAAACTGCAGTGTTATACACCACAACTAGGTTGGGAGGGGGGGGGGCGGAGTTTTATTGCACAGATTGACTTTGGATGACTTTGGAAACAGATCTTTGCAGAATAATTCGTATTAATTGAAGGAAAAGCTAGTGGCAACATTCGGATGGTCACAGTCGGAGTTTGAGGGAGAATTAAAGCAAAATTATATCCACAAAAATTTGTGTCCGTGAGAATGCTGATGTCGAATTCTTTCGGACTAATGGTAGCGTTTCTGGGGGCAAAAGAATATATAAAAAGATTAAATAGACTAGCTTAGATGAATGCTATAACGCATTAATTAAATGGGAAGTTTAACCTTTGAGTTAAATGACAGTTTTAGATCGTAGTGGAAATTTTTCATAGGATTTGCTGCAGATAAATTCAATAAAAAATATCACAGTTAAAATGTCTGTATCCACATTTATGTGAGGTTAAGTACCAATGAAGGCAGCCCATCCTAATGCACAACTAAACTAGTGTATGTGGGTTTTTTGCACAAAAGAAATAACGAAAGTAAATTACAAATGTACATCGGGTTTTAATAATGGCGGCTGGAAATGGTGAGCGCTGCGGTTGGTTTGGAGTGTTTTTAAAATGGAGATTGTAAATCTTCTAGAAGGAATTTTCAAATTCGGTTTTCCCGAAGAGGTAGCTATTGTCTCAGGTTATTGGGGGTTGAAGAGTTTGGCCGTTTCTGTCCATTATTTAAAAAATGGCTTAGGTTTTAAGACCGAGGTCTTTTTAGTTTTGGTGCGCTCAAGAAAAAAAATTGTTCGTCGGAAAAATGATGTTTTTTCGGCGGCCTGCGTTTACACGCCCCCACACATAGGATTTTATTCATGGTTCCTTAGAGCTCAGAATAAAAGCTAGAACAGAAGGGTAAGTGCACACAAGATATGCAAAAACAAGACCGCCAAACTATGGAGAAAAATTGACAAAATAAATCACACTGATTACAAAAAAATGGACTTCGCCGTTTTGTATTTTTGGGGGACTTACGTTTTTGTGGCTAAGAAAATTTAAGTAAAATAAAAGTTATAAGTTAAGAACAATATTATTGCTGCCATTAACTAAATACTGTCCGCGCTGCTTCATGCAGGAAAATCGTACAAGTATTCAGAAAATGGGGCAAAAGAAACACACTAGAAATCAAGAATTACAAGGTAAATTTTGTTGTTTCGTTATAACAAGTAAACGAGGCCGTCTATTGCTCTGGTAATATGTCCCGTACCTATTCTGCCTCTGCTCAAGTCTAGTCATTTTTAAAATCTGGGATGACTGCGAAATTAACCCTCCGCCACATTTCAATTAACCTATACTGTGATAGGGCTTAGAAAATCGAATACTATGGTACGCCGTAAACGACCAGCTCTATTTACTGTTAAACTACTCCCACTAGAATGGTTTAAGGTTACAAAACAACTTGTTTACATGTTCAATTAACACTGAAGGGTTTGAGGTATGCCCCATAACTTAAACATAATAATACAACGCTGGGAGGTTTATGGATAATAACGCAACAACCTTCTAAACAGGGCTATCCTTTATCTCCCAGGGGTAGACAGATATCTTTTTAGGGAAGAAAGACATTTCGTACCCAACCGGGAACAAATTGCAACCCCCGTAGAATATTCCTAATGAATATTTAATTGGTGTCGTTACATTCTCTGTAATTATTCTCCCACAAAGGGAGACGTTGATAATGACAATGAGAGTAAAAGCGTAGGCACTTAAAATTTAGGTGTGAAGGCCAAAACGGGAATTAACTGGCAGTTGCTTTGGTTGGGGATGTACTTCCAACGTCCACTTAACAAAATTAAAAATGCAGGTAAAAATAATTTTCAGTCAATTTGTACTGAAACGAAACGTTTAACAATTAAATGTTTAAACAAAATGCTGGCTTGATGCAGCAACCTTCACTAGATGCTTTCCAAGTTTGTCCAGTAGACTCTGAAGTATTAGGATTTAAAATTCAGCAAATATACTATTTTAGTTTTGGTTGCTCCTGGATGGAGCCACGGTTGTAGCGACAAACTACTCATTATTTAAAGAAAACATGCACGGGAAAACACTATTTTAGATTTCCGGTTTACTTTTAACAAAAAAACTCTACTTCACAGAGAGAAACATTACATTAGGTTAGGTTTTACAACTTACGTTTCACTGGGAATATTCTATTCAGTGCTAGAGCCACAATTAGGCCTTAATTTCCACCCTAGACTGATATAGAATTCACGCTAAAACATCGGTCCTCCTTTTTCTTAAAAAGGGGACTAGGAAAAACTAGATATAAGTTAGATTAAATTCAGGCAATTTAACTTTACAAAAGTCTGGAAAAAAATCAAAGCAGTTAGGGAGAACACGTTTACTACCTATTTTTGGTTTGGCAGCGTTGCTTGTTTCCAACTTTAGATTAGGGGACGTTAGCTCACGTAACTGAACCATTCGAAAAAGTTAAATTTGCTAATTCCGGGTTTTTCTGACATGACTAAACTATTGTTTACATCATTAGCTGACAAGCTTCGTTTTGTCTTATTTAGACAAGGCGTAGTTAAGACATCTTTAGGTTTTACTCCAGGTAAACAAAGATGGCGTCTGGGTGACGTGGGGCAGGATTTATTTGCAGAAGGCTTAAGCTGGCTCCTCCGTTCGGCGAGCGAGGGCTGAACGACGTTTGGTGGAGACGCAATTGCTTGACTACTGCCTAACTGACCCTTGACCAACTCCACGGGGCTGATCGGGTTGGTGCCAGGCGCGCGCTTCCTTGATTGGCACGCGCGGTACCTGATGGGGGGAGTAGCTACCTCGTCTGGCAGGGAAGAAAAATCACGAAGCGTGGGGTTTCCTGGTCTGCGCAATAGGTTTAGCGAATCTAATCCTGGTACGCCCAAAACGACATCAAATATTGAATTGTTGACCGGTGTAATGCATGCTACTGATTTTAACACTGTGCCATCCTCTAACTTTAGGCCTAGATTTACCTGGGGCAATTCAAAGACCTGGCTACACGAGGCAGTTTAACATCGAACTCTCCGCGTTAAACGGGGCCAGTTTTTTGCTAGTTTCGTGCTAACCAGGGAAAAGGAACTTCCGGAGTCACATAAAATATTGATTTTACGTCTACCTAAGTTAGCTTCTAGAGTGCTAGAGTTAAGAATTTCCCTAGAATTTGTCCCCACTGGGAAACATACATTTGCTTGCTCGGGGCCTGTTTTGTTAAGTTCGGCACACCGATTACGTAAATGGGAAAACGATCCGCATTCAAAACACGATCTAGCATTAGATTTTGCATTCTCATTACTGGCAGTTTTAGCATTTGAGCTAGTGTGACTCCCATCATTACTATCATTTCCAGCTAGGTTAGCTGATAGATTTTGGTTGGGTTTATTCTGTTTAGAAAAAACTTAACTGCTTGACTCGGCTGATTTTTAACGACATGGGTGGCAGTTTCGGTAGCAATTTGTTTATTGCGGGTTGTGAACTCGTCACATAACTGGGCCGCTTCGGCCAACGTGCCTAACTTAATTTGGTCAGGAATCCACTTTTTGAGTTAAGTAAGGCAAGATTTATAAAATTGCTCTAAAAGCATTAGATTAACGAGTTTGTTGTAATCTCCGTTAACTTTAGCTAAAGCTAACCAACGGGTGAATAAAGTCTCCAACTCAAATGCGTAATCGGGATGTTGCATTTCCGGTTCTTTCTCGAGTGAATGAAACTGAGATTGTAAAGACTCTTTAGTTTGGACAAAACGGGCAAGTAATTTAGTTTTAACTACTTGATAGTCCTGCATCTCTGTGTCAGAAAGCTGATCACAAACTTTAATTAGTACCTCTCCCACGAGGGATTGGAGTCCTGTAGTCTATTGGTCTTTTGGAATTTTTTAACTAATCATTGTCCTTTCAAAAATCTTTAAAAAAAACTTGTTAATTTCAATTTTTGGCGTCCACCTATTTACAAGACGAACTACGTCTGCAAATTTTACCATGTTTTGCAACTGGATCTGGGGGAGCTGGGGAGCGCCGTTTGCTCCGTTTGGAGCAGGGTTAAGATTTAACGAAGCAGCATTTAGCCTTGCTAATTCTAACTGCTTATCAAGTTTGGCTAAATCCATAGCATTAGCATGTTCGGAAATTTGTGCTTCTTGCTCAGGCATTTGAGTGGCAAGTTGGTTTTCTTTTTCCCTTTCTTTTTCTGTAAGTAAGGCATCTTGGTCTCGAATTTGAGCCTCTTGATCTTTAATAGCTAATTCGTGGGCACGACGTTTATCAGCGTCAGCCAATTCTAAAGTTTTAATTCTAAGCTTAAATTAGCTCATGCTCTTTAGCTGCTAATTCCTTTTTCTGGAGAATAGTGGCTTCACGTTTCTCAATAGCACTTACTAGTTCGTCGTAAAGATTATTTAATTCTAATTGGTTTTCTTCTAGTGCATTTTTCAGTTCTGTGAACTGTTTCATGCCTAGTTTCTTTTACAGTAAGGCCTAACTTTGTACAGGCTTTCTTAAGATCCTTCTACTGGATATCTCTAATTATTTCGTCATGATCCATGTTTTCTGACATTTTCAAGTTTTTAACGTTAAACTGGTTTCAAAAATATAGCTTTTATAAATGAAACAAAATTAAATGCAGCCGCAATATCATTTTACGTTAATTTTGAGCAGAGCAAATTAATACAAAAAACTTCTCTCCCAAATCCAGTAAGTTTTGTACATAAAAATACACTTTCAAGGACCCATAGCACTCTGGTATATGAATAGCTAAAATGCGTAAATGCTCCTAACTACAACATTCGGCTTGGCGGTCTCTAAGCATACCCTATGCACACTCACCCTGTTTAGTACAATCGCTGTACGGTCAGTCAGTCCTTCCGGTTTCCACCGTTGTACAAGAAGTCCTGCACTGATTTTTGAAGAAGATCGTCTTTGGCGGTCTATTCCACTGTGACCTTGGTGGGCACACACCAAATCCACTGAATGGCTGCACTGGAGCACCTGGTTCCTGGACGGACGGCTTCTCCTACAGCATCGGGTTAGTTTGGGACATCGCACGTCTGGTGGACATTTCAAATGAAGCGGCAACCATTGCTTCCTGGCACCGGTAGTTGTTGGTGCTGCTGGGCGGTGTTTGTACTGGTTTTGACGGCAGTACTGACTTCTGCTTCGTGACTTTTTATAACGTAGTCACAGGCATCTACTTCGTGGCCGTTTTTGTTGGGACCACAGACGTCTAGTTCGAAGTGGCTTGCATCCTTCTAGGAACTTGGGTTAGTAGTGTGGCAGGGGGGGGGGACGCTTGACAGTAACAGCACCTGTTCATCCCACCGCTGCCACCAGATGTAACGGCAGACGCTACGACGGCTGAGGTGCTTGTAACGCCCCCGGTTTTCTTGATTGACACGGAGTTTCAGTTTGAGGTTTTACGGTGGTTATAACGACTTTTACGATATAAGCACAGTTTGGGCTACTGTCCCAGCATGGGGAATGAAGCGTCGGTGTCCTAATTAAAGGGGCCTAACCTTAACACTACTGGTAATCACTGCCACCAACGGTGGAATTTAACTGTTTAACGTAGGATAAAAACTAAAATGGGCTACATATTTTGTTTATACTCAAACAATTAATCACTAGCAAACGAACTGAAGTTTAAGACAACTGGTTTTATTTTAACAACAGAGAATGTGAAAGGACACTTTATATTTACATTCACTAGAAGAGCTTTTGAATATAATATTAAAAGCAACAAAGCTTGAATTTACCACAAGAAATTTACATTATCAGACAAAACGACAACTGGTGTTTTGAATAAAACTCACATTTTCAGATTAGAAAAAAGTAAAATACTGAAAGCTCTCTTGCGACACCCGCAAGATTGAACAGTGTCCACTGGTTACAATCTATCAAACAGTATGATGTTAATCACGAATGAAGTTATTTTTCCCTTGAGTCTTACACAAAGATCAAACCGTCCAGCGTTTAGATTAAAGTTGCATTTAAAATAAACAAGAAAGAGTTTCGGTTTTTAGTAGGAGAACCACTCTGACGGTATGGGTGGTGGGGGACCAAAAATGCAGATAATGGTGTCACCTCCCATAATTTCTCTAGATAGAAGTTATGTTTAAACCTTTAAACTATGAATTTAGACTTGGGGGTGGGGGGAGGGTCCTTAAACATACGAACCACTACCATTTTGCCCGGCATGGCATCCTCGGACGTGACGTCTCCACTCCCGACTGGCGTGACCCTTCTAGCTTGAGATATCTGTGAGCTGTGCTGTGGATGCTTTAAGCTGGGGGGTTTTTATGCTAGCAGTCTGACAGGAAGGAGGAGGGGAACCGCGTCCCTGTAGGAGAGCTACTACATGGGGGACTCTAGAGGGGGAGAACAATGGGAGTGGGAGGGACAGAGCCAACTGTCACTCAAGCAGGGGAACAAAGGGCCTCTTGGTGTAGCTCTCTGTGATTGGAGGAGGGTATAAACTGGGGAAAATACTGACTGCTGATTAGTGGAGGGCCAGGAGAACAATGGGAAAGTCGGTAGAACAAAGGGTTTTGGTGCAGAGCTGTTTGAAGGAGTAGGGACACATAAAAGATAGGCCACATTGAGTTTTAACTCGAATGAACTTTGGGAAAGGCCTTTACATTAAAATATTGACTATTAATTGAGTATTTACATGATTGCTTTGTGAAACGGCTCTTGTTAAAGCTTAGTAGTGAGGCTTGGGTAATGAATAAATCACTACTATTAAATTTTACAAGCTTTAAATGTAAACTGCAGTGTTATACACCTCAACTAGGTTGGGGTGGGGACGGAATTTTATTGCACAGATTGACTTTGGATGGCTTTGGAAACAGATCTTTGCAGGATAATTCGTATTAATTGAAGGAAAAGCTAGTGGCAACATTCGGATGGTCATAGTCGGAGTTTGAGGGAGAATTATAGCAAAAATAGATACACAAAAATTCGTGTCCGTGAGAATGCCAATGTCGAATTGTTTCGGACGAATGGTAGCGTTTCTTGGGGCCAAAGAATATATAAAAAGATTAAATAGACTAGCTTAGATGAATGCTATAACGCATTAATTAAATGGGAAGTTTAACCTTTGAGTCAAAAGACAGTTTTAGATCGTATTGGAAATTTTTCATAGAATTTGCTGCATATAAATACAATAAAAAATATCAAAGTTAAAATGTCTGTATCCACATTTATGTGAGATTAAGTACCAATGAAGGAAGCCCCTCCTAGTGCACAACTAAGTAAGTAAGTAAGTAAGTAAGTAAGTAATGTTTAACCACCATTGGGTGATTAGGAGGAGGAAGGGGCCTAAGCCCTCTTACACCAACCCTATGCTAAGGAATCGTTGTCCCAAAAGAAAAAAAAGAAGAAAAAAAGAGAAAATTCCCTCGCATGGTAGGGGGGAGATGCTCGGGTCTTTTCACGAAATTTCGAAGTACTGCTGCGGTTAAGTGTCGTCAAAAAAGAGCCACAGAGGTGCTGGTGACAGCCAAGTCCGAAAGTGAGTTCCAGGCCGGAACAACACGGGCTGCAAACTACACTAAGCTAGTGTATGTGGGTTTTTAGCCCAAAAGAAATAACGAAAGTAAATTATAAATGTACATCGGGTTTCAATAATGGCGGCCGGAAATGGTCAGCGCTGCGGTTGGTCTGGAGTGTTTTTAAAATGGAGATTATGAATCTTCTAGAAGGAATTTTCAAATTCGGTTTTCCCCAAAAGGTAGCGATTGTCTCAGGCTATTAAGGGTAGAAGAGTTTGGCCGTTTCTGTCCATTATTTTAAAAAAACGGCTGAGGTTTTAAGATCAAGGTCTTTTTGCGTTTTTGTGCGCTCAAGAAAAAAATTGTTCGTCGGAAAAACGATCGGCGGCCTGCTTTTTCAAAATTGTTCAGAGTGTTCAATGAAACTTGACTTGAAAAAGTTAAAGATCAGACACCCCTTAGCTATGGCTCATACAGTAACTAACTTTACCATTGTTAAAATGGGGGGGGGGGGGGGACTTCAAAATGAAATTGAAAAATATGTTCATCACCATCCTTAAAGAGAATTGAAGCAGGCAGGGCAATGTTGCCACTAATGCCAGTCTAAACGCGACGGAAAGCCAATGGACTCGAGAATGGTTAAATTAATAAGGATACAAACTTATTTACGTTGCCTTTGGACTTATATGTCAGACTGCCTGAGCGGGGAACCCAGGACCTTTGAAATCAAAGGCCAAGGTCCTACCGCTGAGCCAAACTGACACGGCCTAAAGGTCCTGTCAGTGGGACCCATGGTGCATTCAATGCCGTGTCAATATGGCTCAGCAGTTGGACCTTGGCCTTTGATTTCAAAGGTCCTGGGTTCGATTCCCCGCTCAGGCAGTCTGACATATAAGTCCAAAAGGCAACGTAAATAGGTTTGCATCCGTATTTATTTAACTAATGCCAGTCCACATATTGCACAATCCAAAACACTGGAAAAAAAAATACTGAAAACAATAGGCAATTCATAGAGATTGTTACAAAGGTATGTAAAATAATTGATTAGCATAACAGTAATAATAAAAAAAAACAATAGGTTGAACACACTTATAAATGGCGCCAAAAGGATCTGCTCATCTCAGGAATTCCATAAAGAAACCACTCTCACAGCGAAGAAATTTTGGCGGGATTCCGATCTTGTTTGCGGAACAGTCAATTTAAAGCAAATGCTTCTCGTCTATGTAACTGGACTTAAGTCAAACAAAGGTACAGTAAATCCACTGCAAGAAAGCCGGAGAATAGGTCCACCTTTAAATGTCACAGATCCAATTTCAACCTGGATTCACCACAGTACCAAGTAGATAGCAAATTTCCCCGTAGAAGTATGCTGCGAATCCATCACGGCCAACAGCAAAAAGGCACCATGGGCCCCACTGATAGGACCATAAGACTCACAAGGCATGAAAAAACAACATATAATTTTCAGCATGTTTGTGTTTTGATCACCTAAACGGGACAAACACTATGTGAATGAACCTACATCAGACAAAATGTTGGGGGTACCTGGTTGATGGTGGTTCATTCTCATGTACTGTTTGTCCTGATTAGGTGATCAAGACACGAAATTTAAACGTGTTGAAAATTAAATGATGTTTTTTCATGCCTCGTGAGTTTTCTGGTCCCGTCAGTGGGACCCATGGTGCCTTTTTGTCCTTTACGCACTTACACTGAAAGTATTTGGCCAGCAGCACTTACCCTCTCGTTTAAAATTTTGTATGGACTAACCCTAATCAGATTAATTCTTTCTTTGTAATCAATATCTCAGGACAGACCGTCCTTCAAGATGTTTTTTTTTCTAACCGGTGTTATATTGCTCTTCTGCATACCAGTGTATTAATTATTGGATCAGCGTAAAGGAAAACGTTGAAAACGTTGTTATACTACTTTTGACTTTCATAATGAGACTTGATAATCGTGTTAGTGACGATTTAAAGTGTTAAATAAATACGGATGCAAACCTATTTACGTTGCCTTTTGGACTTATATAAGTCCAAAAGGCAACGTAAAGAGGTTTGCATCCGTATTTATTTAACATTAATCGAGCCCAACTGGCTTTCTGTCCCGTTTATAACGATTTAAAGTACGGATATGATTGATAACGCCTTATGTATTATTAGCGATGTGTACATACTTTATGAGCAATTTTGGATTTTTCTTTTGGCTAGGAAAATGAATGCATTTTGGGATGTTTTCGTGAATCTATTTTTTATTTTTATTTTTGACTCATCAATAGCCTTACTGTCAGTGACGGCGCCAGGGGTGGGACAGGGTGGGCCATACACTCCCCCCCCCCCACCCCCCAGATAACACTCTGGTCACCACCAGAAAATAAAATAATAATAAGAAACTTGCAGGCTAAACTTGAAATCAAATGTATAAACAGAGCTTTTTTAAAATTTAATTTAATTTATGTATTGTATATATATTTTTTTAGCAACTTTGCAATACATGTGTAGCCTAATTTATTTTGTGTGTTTATGGAGCTAATTTTACAAAATTGTACTGCATTGAAGATTAGGTTACGTTCAGATTGACTTAAAAGGAATAAAAGTGCTTAATGTGGTTGCGTTGAAAAAAAAAAACTTGGCCCACTCTGTTTCCAGATGTGCCCTCCGTCGGCCTCCCAAACAATTCAGTCCTGACGCCGTCACTGCTTACTGTGTTGCGTTTTGATTTTTTTTGATTATTTTCATCAAATTATTTTCGTTATATTCTTTGAATCTGACGATACTTTGTTGTAAATAATAATAAAAAATAAATAAATAAAACAAAGATAAAATTCTTTAGTGATACCTTCACAACTGCAGTGATGAATTCTTCAAGAAAAGGTAATTTTAGAAGTTCTGGCCAATAGCGATGTATGAAATTAATGACGAGGGCCTTCATATGCGATCCATCTGGGTCTTGAGCGGCCATGATCATCAGGTGGCCATAACGTAAATTCTTTAAATCATCCAGTGAAACGTACTTCTTCTTGTACTTAAGACCGATAATCTTCATGATGTTGTTGATATTGGCATTTTCCAAGATCTGAAAAAAAACAAAACAACGAGACACATATTATTTAGCGTCAGTATACTACACACTTACACAATATTGCCAACAGATAGTCTTTTTTCCACGTACAATTGCTAACTGTGGCATAAGCCATCTTATTCTCTACATTAATCTACAAAATGCACCAGAAATAATGATGTTAAAATATGTGGCAGTGTTTGTCAATATTCGTCTGTATGCAACAGTTACAGGGTTTACGTCAGTCCTATAGGGACAAAGACATCCCTTCTCACAACAACCATTGCTGACCTATTTTTTTAACACACTATTTAACTTTGGAGTGTCGAACT
>JAHWFP010270612.1:46544-68046 GCA_023313725.1 Lithobius niger | reverse complement strand
CTGTGCCATTGCTTTATAATTGGGTCTTTTATTGAAATTTAACCCAACGATCGACCAAATGAATAACCCACTGTTGGGTCAACAAAATTCGTTCATGAAACTCTCACTAGGTACTGTGGGTCATTACTTTGTGATTGGGTCATTCGTTAAAATATAACCCAATTTTTCGTTAATAGAAGTGACCCAATTAGTTGGGTTTTGTTTACTTTTTATATTGGGTCATTAAAAGAACTTGTGACCCAATTGTAGTTAAAAAGTGACCCAACATGCACAACAACCAAGTTGGGTTAACGATTTAACCCAGGATTTTTTAGAGTGTTGTAGGCACGTAGTTACGCATAGCTTCGCACGAAATTTTCTTCTGCCTGGAGAGGCCTTTACACTTTGCAGCGTATGCAGCACAATCAGGTGGTAAAATGAATAGAAAGGCTTACTAAGTTGGTTGATACGTGGCAGAGTTGGGAAATGTCAGTAATGTTGACAGTACTGTTGTGTAAAGACAAATCATGAGGTCCACGGATCCATATTTTTACATCATCATTGCTGGTGAATTCCTAGTCAAGGTGGCGAATGATATAAATAACGTGATAAATGAAGACAATTAAAAGAATCGGCACAAATTATCGTTTGTTTATGAACTGAAAACTTACGAAAAACACGACTGCACTCTGATCATTTGTTTGATTATTTGACTGATGTGGTGTGAAAATGTATTTCACACCACATACAAGTAACATCCTCAAGAAGCGAGACGACACCAAATGAGCGAGCGTCAGCGAGCGACTCGGCTACGTCGTCTAAAATGCTTTGCCCGCAGCATAAAACGTGGCGTTCTGTTGTCTGCTCAGTAAATCTCGGCGATCTCCACAATACTCCAAGCGTTCTAACGCATCAATTTAGCATTCAACAGCAGAAAATAACTGTTTAACGTTTCGACATAAAGAAACATTACGGCCCGGCTGCACACTTGCCGCCAACAATAGGCCACAAGTGAAAGCTATTAACTTAAAACTTGATGATCGACTTGTCGAAAAATAAATTTTGATCTGGGATGTGACGTGCTCCGAAGCGCCTTTTCTATTTCGTGAATTCGGAATCAACCTACAGCGATCAAAAACGAACCGCTTTCCGTTTCCTACCGAAGAAACCCCTGGCGGACATTTTCCCTATCGCACTGGAAGTGACCATCGTATTGTGAAGGCGAAGCTTCTGACGCCTCACGTCGGATGCTCATGCCACGCCATTCTCAGCTGTGACCATGAAGAGTAGGCGTGTTCGGAACTATATGTATGGACAAAACAGCATTACTTTTATCGTTCAGCTCATCTTGTCTCGTTTCGTGCGGTATGCCCACTAAACAAAGCCACCCAGACAATGACCGAGTGGCTAATTGCTAAATGTTCAATCTCTTACAGTGTGAAACATTGATTGAGGCTGTAATTATTGGAACAGAAAAGATTCCAGTTGCTGAAATTGTATCTGCTGCCAACAAATAAAAATAATAATAAAAAAATAAAAAATTATACCAAAGAACCGCTCTCACATCACTGACTTGACCGAAGATGGAATTATTTGTACCTTACGACTGGCTCCAGATGCGATCTCCGCAGTTAATGCTGTCTATATGAAATTTTAAATGTAAGGTTGGAACTTTGAAATGCGCATTACATTGGTAGATAAACACGACTTTTCCAATAAAATGTATACTTACGGCGTGACACACCACGCATACCAGAATGTTACGACGAGAAACCGAAGGCAACCATTTTTTGGGAAAAGGTTAATGAGTAGCACGGAGATGTACAATTCCGGCAAAAAGTAAATTTACAAAACCCAGAATTATTGTTATAGTGAGACGAGCGTCAACAAAGGCATGCGCGTACCTTGGTTTCTATTGATGCACGATATTTGCTGGTTCAACATTACCATAATTCAACAATGGCTTTTTTTTTGCTATAACGACATTACGTTTGTAATTTTACTTTCTGCTGGAACTGTACTTAGGACAGGCAATGAATAAAAGGTCGTGTCACAACTGGCGTATGTCACAAATTTGTGTTGAATTAAAGTAATATCGTTCACACAATATGCTCAATACAAAGTTATCGGCATGGAATATTAATTACCAGTTTTAGTATCGCCCGTCTATATAAAGCACATATTACAATCTTGCATCCCTATCAGTGGAAAGACAGGATCCACTATCCCAGTAGCCAACGCACTACGTCATGCCGATTTAAATATTCCATCGTGCAGCACTGTTAAATCATGGAAAAGAAGCTAAATTACGTGGCTCGTATGTGAATTCATATTCACCAGAGTAAAAATATAGCAGTTAGTATTCAACTTGCATTATTACGTGGGAGTGTATATTTCTTAATCTGCCTATATCTCCAACTGTAAGGATTGATTTTGAGCCCATATTATTTTTAGTCCCAGATTATCCACGTTTAGATGCCAACTGGAATAATTATTGGGGGGGGGGAGGGAATGGCTACGGCACTGTTTGAATCTATAGTTTCCAGCGTTTTTAAGTAAGCAACAACCTGCAGCTGCTGTATATGGTGGCGTGTAAAATATACTTTTATCATTGCCATTATTCTAGAATCCCGATTTGACGCTACAAGAAAAAGCGGAACCTTCGAAATTTTCGTTTATAGAACGTTGGTTGGTATTGGTTAGCCTGCAGGTGAGCCGTTCTTCAATGTTCCATCAACCTGACTACTCTTCCCCCTCACTTCCCCTACCCAGACCGCCATCAAGATTTTTGATGATAGCCGCGCTGAGGCAGTTGACAAATGGCCAGTGGCAGTGACTGGCCCAGGGCTTGTGCTTGCTTCATTCATTCGTTCTTTCGTTCCTGCTTTCTTTTTTTTTTCCCCTTCTTTCCATCTATCTGTCTTCCCTGCTATTACCACGCGCTTCGTTCAGTCTACACCGCTCGCTCCGAGAGGTAAACATATCACGAGCCCCGCGCGCACCGCCACGTCATAAATTATCACGTGCGGGTCAGCCCGCTAATAGAATTTCACGGCGGCCCCATACACCGGAAGCGAGAGACTAGACTAGACGGCAGGCGTTTGCGCATGACCGGACGTGACATGAACAGATCGGTACTTCCATGGAAGCGGTGGTGATCAACACCTGACGACGTTTTTGGGTGGTTGGACTCTCGGATGTTACGAAATGGCCTAGTCGTTATTCATTCTAGTAACTTGATGTCTGTTATTTTGTAGGAATACGATGGAAAGGATATTTTTTCCCTTTTTTTCCCTGCAGCTTTCTTCCGTTTACAAAATAAAATGGAGTCGTCGAACGGGTCCGTTTGGACGGTTTTGAATCGATAAATTTGAGTAAATTCGTCGTGACAGGACGAACGCTTTTCGATAAATGTCAATTCCTCTCGGATTCGTGGCTCGGGTCCCACTGAAGATCGAATCACAGAGTTCCTGGGCGTGAAGCGTGCTACTGAAGCGAAATCATTTGTTTTGGTTGTACGCCGTTTTGATGTTATTGACGTTAAATCTTAAGTGGCACCCTTAGACGTCAGTTGAAGAACTTTACGTGAAATACAAATAATGTAAGAAAAATGCACACAAATTTGACGGCAAACATTCCGTGCAATAAATTCACCAAACACTAAAACTGGTTTAAGAGAAGCACCAAGTTTTCAAAAAGAATCAGCCTTTGAAATTATTCAACCAGGAAAATGCCGCCAAGGTTAACTCTACTAACCAGCAAACTTGGTATATTGCTCTCTTTCGCAATTTTTTTGAGTTGATATATGTTCAAATGTGTTACAGTACGAAGAAGAAGAGAATAAGTGACAAGTTTTCACATTTTAATGTTGAGGTTTTCTTTGGTATTGGTCCCTCCCTACGTGCACGATTTCTATGACATGGGATATTTTCACCAGTACACCGAAATCATGTCATCTACTTGGCGACGACACACTAGCGTGTAGCTAGCTGAAGAGAAATGAAACTCCAGTAAGACTGTGTTTGTTTACTTCGCACAGTATTGTAACATCCGATACCTGTACTGAATATACAGAATGAGGATACCTGGAAGGATACCATACTGAGACGAAAGTATACATTACGGAACATGGTCGTTGCGTGGGCTGCGCTCAGGTGGGGGTAGGGGGTTCTCAAGCTAGAGTGATGACCCGTCTAGACGAAGGTAACAACCTATAGTGTCCGCGGCCCATCTTGAGTTCGCCCCAGAATGAACACAAAAAATCGATTGTACGTGTTTAGTCGCAGAGTGCCTTGTTGATATCCAAAGTAGTTACAAAAAACAATGGCGGACGTCGGTTAAAGCCGCCCCCTCCAGGAAGACGTAGCCGATCACAAAATAAGTGCAGGACTCAAGATACGCCGTGCACACTGTAAAAGTAGGTTGCACTGTTGTGATATATTAGACCTCTTGGATAGGTGATCTCATCGTTATTTTTAAACATTAGATCATGGTTATTTTCAACCATGACGCAATGCGGCTTGTATAAATACTGACCGGCATCTTGCGTCTGAACCAAAGTACAACTCTCGGTCAAGAATGCCTTAAAATAGACGGCCGAAGAAGTCTCTATGGAGTAAGGGTCTATAGGAATTCTATATTATCGTTTAGTACCGAAACAGCGAGAAACCAGCAAGTACACATCTTGAATAGTATTTAGTATCATCAAGTATGAATTTAGTGTCATGGAACTCTGCGACCCAAAGACGATCAATTTTAAAAAGTCTTAACAAAATTTAATTGCGTTATTGGTTAATTACCGACGTTACAGTATTCACGAATTAGTTAATTTTGAAAGTCTCGCTTAAATTCTGTAAAACTCTGCATATTTGTTACCAGCGGCATTCTTTGCGCGTTAGTTATAGCCACTACTAACTTCCGATGGCGCTACTAACTTCGCGAAGGCATAGAATAAGTTAGACTGTAATATCTAGAAGCCCGTTAGCACTTTGCCTATCAAGTTCAGATGATTGGCTTACAATGGTGTCTAATTGTTGGCGTCAACTGTTCAAATTAAGTCATGTACTCTATGTATATATGTCATATGAATTGAGCGAAAGCTACCTATACTACTTCTTTTACTCCAGATATTAAACCGGCGTTTTCTGATATTGAATATCTAGATACACGCTAGTGTATCGTGCCAAGGTAAGCAACAAAGATCACATCAATTCAGTTGTCGAGGACGTTAACCATTGTAGCGCAGCACCATAGCGTATAAGTGTCTAATAGCCTGAAGCAAATAGATTGACTCTTTTCAGGTACTTGGTCAAAAATAATAATGCGATACAAAAGCTCTAAACGTGTTAAAATCGAGAGTAAGGACTCGTGTCAGCTAAGGGGTGTTCAATGCAAATTCTGACCATCAATAACTTTGCAAATGTGTTACTAGTTTTTTATTACACGTAGCTCTTTCACTCACCCCCATGTTAAAACCCGTGGGGTAGTTATTCACAGATACCAAGATAAAGGGAAGGCTTCCAGATGGTGTATACCAGTTTCGCCGATTCCCATTACAACGAAACATTTTTCCGTTTCACCGAAACATAAGCTCTGATTAAAATTCGGTGAAACGGAATTCTCGTTTCGCCGAATCCTGTTTTGCCGAATCATATTATTCTTAACATATTTGACGTTGTATTTGTTAAAGGTACATTTCTAATTGGAAGGAATTTGTGATTAGTTGCGGCTTCTGAGGCACGTAATTTGGGAAAAAAAAATATTTGGCGATTCGGCATTCGGCGAAATGGGAATTCCCGTTTCGCCGAAAATTAAGACTGATTAAAATTTGGCGAAACGGGAATCGGCGAAACGGTCATACACCTTCCAGCTATGAAATTGGACGAATGGCTGCAGTACGATACAAATTGCTTCCTTTTTTTTCCAATTTGCGGCTTGGGGGTGTAACGGGAATGGTGTGAGAGTGCGCATAAGTACGAAAGTATTGTTACAACCATTGTTAGTATTGTTGGCATCGTCTCTCATTGGACGGGCCAAGTTCTGACAATGACAACGTGTATACTGACGTGCATATCTTGACACACGCTAGTGTGCAATGACAAATCAAATTAACATTGTGAAAGAAATTGAGCACAAGTCCAATCCACGAAAAATATATCAATGTCAAAGCCATCAAGTTGAGACTGGCTCGGTCTCTCAAATTAGAAATATGAAATAAATGGCAACAAATTTAATAAAATTAAAATAAAACCAAAAATCGGTAAGGAGGCCTATAAGTTGATATTGGATCGGCCTGTCAAAGAAGTGATATGAAATTAAAATATTGGTAAAATCGCCACTCAATGTATTGTTGACGTAGCACATTACTACACATCTGCAGACTAGTTGAGATGAGTCTAATACACAATTTAAAAAAAAAAGTGATATACAAATATTCCCCACAGGGAGAAGTGAAATATTCCCCACTGTACATTTTTGGTTACTTTTGAAGCTTTAAAATGTTCTGAAATTCTCATCAAGGAATGGGCCTCCATCTTGTTTAACATCTAATTGAGCACACAATATGTTCAGGAGCTCTTCGCAAAATGCACGAATGTTGTGGGCAGAAGTGACGACGCGAAAAAAGAAAAACTAATAAAGGGGACCGCAAAGTTCATAATGATTCTGCTGTTCAAAGGAGTGATATCAACACACCAAAACATTTGCCAAGTTAATCACACTGAATAATACTTTGGACATTAAAAGAAAAATTGAACATTGCTAGCAAAAGTAGCAATGTTCTTGCTTTCAATTAACCTTCGAAGTATAAGTCGATGCGATTAACGTGGGGAATGTTTTGTGTGTTGATATCACTCCTTTGAAGGTCCGAACCATTCTGAACTTAGCGGTCCCTTTTACCAGTTTTGGTTTCTGATATGATTAATTACTATTGCGGCAGACCGTTTTGGAAAATGTGTAGATCGAGGGGTTTACCGAGGCGACGATACTAGTCCTGTTTCACAGCTGTGAACAAAAGATTTCAGTACGAACATGTATAACGTATCTGTTATATCTCTATACGTCGCGTTTTTTCACGCTCGTTACTACTAACTAATTCCATTTAGCCAAATTAATTTATGCGTACGATTCTGAAAATTTGACATTCAGTTGACGTTTGACTCAGTAGGGGCTTTTTAAGGTTTGATATTTGGGAGGATTTAACTAAAAATATTAAGCCAATGCCAACCCTAGTACAAATGGGATGCATAATTTCGCGGCAAGCTGTCTAAGTTCACAAATTGTATTGTTTCAATTCAGGGAAAGCATTTTCATTGTCAAAGTAATATCCAAAAATGGAAAAACTGAGCAAAGGCAGCTATTATCTTGCATCCTGTACTGTTAAAAACTGTTCCCCCACTGAAACTATCATTACTGCCTGCTGAAATTTAGGGAAGGAAACTGATCTCATTTAACAAAATGGTTTTTTTGCTCTTCTCCATAAACAGCACTGACGGTGCAAAAACGCCAAATCAAGGGAAAATGTGTCAATTCTGGTAGTGAGCTGTTCTGGGATGCCCTGAGATACAAGGACTGAGTAAAAGCGGCTGCTCTCGTGCATCTTAATACGTTAAAAACAGTTTCCCAGTGAAACTATCGACTTTTACTGGTGAAATTCGGACAAGGAAACTGGCCTAACCTAACAAAACGGCTTTTCCATGTTTTTCCACAATAGGCATTGGCGTTGCAAAAGGAGTCGAATTAAGTATAAATTATGTGTTAAATGTACATCACCTTCGTATGTGCGGTAATGTTAGAGAAATATTGCATTTACATTTTCAATATTGTTTTACGTTTGTTTAAGTAATTTTTATTATTCAGACATGCTGTACTTGGATGTCCTGGGATACAAAAGGCAATGTGTGATTTCGTGGGAGCAAGCTAAACCGAATAAATGTTCGCATTGATTTAGACTGTCCTGAGATGAACAAGGATACAAAATGTCCCGGATACCTATGCCCTGGGAAACATTTAGACCAGCGGAATTTTACGCCGGGTAATTCTACTATAATCTAATTGTGTAACTTGTGGTTTCTGTTTTACACTACAAATGTAATGCACCTTGCACTATATTGGAGGTTGCGTCGAACCATCTACGCGAGGGTCGGCAGACGAGGAAAGCAGTCATTGTGACAGCCAACCAAAACGAAGAAAAGTAATGTCATAGGGCAAGTATGTTCATTCTTTTCACGGCAACAATGAAAAAAGGGATTATGTTTCCACGATAGCAATGAAAACGGACGAGTACGTACATTCTATACACGGTTGCAATGAAAAAGGGCGAGTGGCCGGCAACGTGAAGGGTAATGTCGATATGTATTGTTGACGGAAAACACACCAATCAAATTCTTGGCTTTAAACAGAAACAAACATAAATGAGATAACAAACGGGGCAGTGTGACAACATGGCTTCCCACTAGACAGACCTATGGTAAAGTTAAGATTTTCGTTAAGGCTGTTCAAGAAACGATTTACAATTACATTTTCATAAAGAGATCATAAACAATATTTTCACCAAATCAAAATCATAAAACAATCAAAAGGAGTGATATCATGCAAAAACGCCATAAGGATGCAATCAAGTTCTGCATATAAAGTAGTGATATCGGAGCCAAAATGGCTGCCACCAAGTTTTCCGTCGAAACCCTGATAACTCAACCTTAACCTGACACCACTAGGACATTTGGTGAGAACATTCTGGATCTCATTTTTACACACGATGATAATCTAGTTTTTGATGTAAATGTGAATGCACATCTTGGCACCAGTGACCATTCTATGGTATCTTTTCATTTAAATACTTATCTTCTGGGAAATTCGGCGACATTGCCAGGAGCTGAGTCGGTAATGCGGGGCAGACCCGATTTTACCAAGCTTAAATCTTCTTAGAGAAATATTAGCTTGGAACATCTGATATTCCATGTCCACTCTAACATTGAGCAGGCTTGGTCCCGTTTCCAAGAGATTTTTTCGTCTCATATAAATGCATGCCGGGAAGTTCCAAGGGTGAATTGCCATAGAACTAAAACAATACCACGTAGTATTTTAAAATTAAACAACCGAAAATTGAAACTTTGGAAGAGGTTTAAACTCTCTCCTAATACCGAAACTAGAAAAGCTTATAATAATGTCCGTAAACTTTACTCAAAAACAGTTGAAGGGTGGCAGAAGGATCATGAATTAAAGGCGATTCGTGTTGGTAGTCATTCAGCATTATTCAAACTTTACCGTCAGAAAACTAAGACCACGACATTTCTTCCGCCATTTAATGTTGGGGATAGATTCATTACTGATAATTCTGTAAAGGTTGAAGCCTTGAGCTCTGTTTTTGCTTTAAATTCTCTAACCGATGATGGAAGTACCGCTCTGCCAATTGCCCAGAATGCACATTGCACTGACCGTTGTACCACGGTCCTCTTCACCACTGCAAATGTTTTAACAGCAATTACGAGGCTCAAAAATAGTTTTTCGATTGGACCAGATGGGTTTTCAGCCCATCAGCTTAAACAGGTCGCCAATGAAGTTTGTTATCCACTCGCAAAACTTTTTGGTTTATCCTTCGATCAGGGCAAGCTCCCAGAAATCTGGCGAAATGCGAACATTGTACCTGTCTTCAAAAAGGGCTCTCCTTCTGATCCATTAAACTATCGCCCAATTTCTCTCACATGTGTAGCATGCAGATTAATGGAATCTACTATACGCGACTCCATTCTTTGCTTCCTTGAAACTTATTCAGTAATTAAGTTAGACCAATTTGGATTTCTTCCAGGTAGGTCATCTACCCACCAGTTACTTTCTGTCCTTGATTTCTGGACGGAAACACGTGATGTGGGCGGTCATTGTGAGACCATCTATTTCGACTTTAAAAAGGCATTTGAGTCTGTAATTCACCGCAAACTTCTTCAAAAGATTTGGGGATGTGGAATCGACGGTAAGCTTGCGGTGTGGCTGTCGGCTTTTTTAAGTAATCGGTCTCAGCAAGTTATTGTGGAAGACACACGGTCTAAGAGCATTTCGGTCCCGTGTGGGGTTCCACAGGGCTCGGTACTGGGTCCACTCTTGTTTGTCATTTATTTAAACGACCTTCGTTTTGAAAATTTAACCACTTTTGGTTACAAGTTTGCGGATGACATTAAAATCGGTGGCACAAACACAAACGAGTTAGCCTCACCTGAACTCGAAAAAGAAGTTGAGGAAGTTGTGTCGTGGTCTGTTCTCTGGCAGCTACCTTTCTCCATTCAAAAATGCCATTCTTTTTTTGTTGGAAATGGTAAAGCAAATTTTCATTACTTACTAGATAATGTTCCTCTGCCTTTTGTTGACGAGGTTAAGGACCTTGGCATCTGGTTTACTCCAGATCTAAAGCCATCACTTCATTGTAGAAAAACGAGTGCCCTTGCCTTCCGCCGTCTTGCTGTTGTAAATAGATGTTTTACATCTGGGGATGTTGCTACAAAAGTATGGGCTTTCAAAGTTTTCGTTCGGCCCCTTCTAGAACATGCTACTCCAGTTTGGTCGCCTTTTCTTTTGAGCGACATTGATCGCATTGAACAGGTCCAGCGCTGCTTTACCAAGCGACTCCCCGGTTTTCGCGACTTAAGTTACTCTTTACGTCTTGAGAGAACTGGGCTTGAACTACTCGAACTTAGAAGATTGAGGTTCGATTTAATTTTAACCTATAAAATTCTGCGTGGCCTTATTCGAGTTGACCTCCCTTTTTTTTTTCTCAGTCCGGGTAATTCCAATTTGGAATGCCCTGAGTTCTTCAACTGTTTGCATGGAGACGGAGTCGGGCTTTCGACGCATGCTCTTAAAAGAGCCCCTAGCTCATTTCCTTAAAAGAGGACTTTGAGTATGGTGAAATTCAATCCAACTCTTGTGCGTTCCCCCCCCCCCTTTTTTTTTTCATTCGGTGCGGTATTAGTGGCTCACACCCCTTCCGTCTACCAACCACCATACGTGTGGTAAACTATTTTATTATTATTATTATATTATTATTAGAAATGAGAAATCTGGAATAATGAAGCCGAAGGAGGATTGAGGACACGGGCTAAAGTGAGGAAAATTGAGAAAAAAAAAACGCAGTTGAGGAATTTTTATTCCCCACTGTACATTTTTGTCTTCTTCGCAGCTTTAAAATGTCGTGATATTCTCATCAAGGAATGGGTCTCCATCTTGTTTAGCATCTAATTGAGCAAACAATATGCGCAGAAGGTCTTCACCCAATGCACGAATGGTGTGGGCAGAAGAAACGACGCGGGCAGAAACATTAAAAATATTTCTGCCCGGTGTGCACGTACACTGTTAAAAATTTCCGTATTTTCACCGTACAACGTCCGTAAATATTTACGGAACATGCCTGTAAATATATTTTACGGAATAAAGTACCGTAATTAGACTGATAATTACTGTTTAGCCTGACTTCAACTCATTTTTACTTAATTAATGCTCCGTAAATTTAACCGTTGCTCAAGATAACGGGACGTCCGTTAAATTACGTTCATTTTCCGTTAGCAGTGTCACCGTCACTGTCACCGTAAAAAAAACGGAAATATTTTTTACAGTGTATATTTATTACTCCGATGTTCATCTGTGACTGTGTGATGTTTTAAACTCTTAAGAAAAATAAATCAGTTCAATAAAGCGAATTTAAATAGCAACAAAAAGTAGAATAATTAGCTACACAATTATTTTTGGCAGCGGAGCCCTTACCGGCCTTTAGTTCTAAGTTAAAAGGCCAAACTTTAGTTATGGTGGTCATTGCCGAAAATTAAAATCGGGGCTTTGAAGGATATCGAGAGTGACAGCCAGCCAGGTTATGAAAGGCGCTAATTAGTGTAACGGTCGTTATGCTATACATAAGTCGCACAACTTTACTCATTTACAGAGATCAAAAGGTTCTGTTTGCGTAGAAATTGGACGTGAAAGAAGTCTTGAGATGTCATGTGCGTCTGGTTGGCCCAGTGCCACCATCTTGCTTCTCCTCTTTCGAAGCATCAAAGGGTTTGCGGTCGTTCTCCTCCCTCCCTCCCTCCCCTCCTCTTGTCACTGTTTATGCTCTGCTTGCCAAAGTGACGAACGAATACGGATTGATCTGATCGGCTTGTAAAGTTTGGTTCAGCGAACTCGAATGCCGATGAGAGAGAGACGCACGGAAAAGTCGAACGCTTGTAGGGGGAAAAGGCATGCGCCCTGCAACAGTAGAAATTATTTATCAGACGGTTTCTCATGCTGAAGTTTTGAATTCGACTGCCACCATTGAAGGGACATCCGGCCTGCCTTATAACATTCCGCGTGCCAAATTACAGCTACGCGCAGATCGTCATCCGAGCAATTACAGCGCCAAGGTCGGCTGGGGTGGTAGCTGCTGTCTGGGTTGGCTTTGGGAACAGTACACGAGACAGAATCAAGTCAACGATTGTGTCGTCACAAACCGGAATGATTCTCGGATTTTAAAATCACAAATTATAATTTTCTAGGCTAGTGTCTTACAATTTTGCTTCGGCGATCTATTGGAATAATTAATTTTAATTTTTACCGCATTCTTCTATTAGATTTTAGATCGCCGAAGCGATTTAGAAAATTAGTAGATGTACACACAGAGATGAAACTTCATGATTATTGTACGCGCGCAATACATCATATAGTTACGGGTCGTTCTTAAATATATTCAACAGAAAATCTCCTAGACGCCAAATTTTAAAACGGTTTTTTAGCAAGGGAATGTTTTTGAGCAACAAACATGTTTTTTGTAGAACAAACATGTTTTTTGTAGAACATGGTAGAGTAGCCATCAGGGCCAACATCAGAACTGTTTCATTTTTTTCCCTTGAAATACTCACCTTACAAACGGTAGAGTAGCATTTTAATGCAGAATTTGAGCAACATCTTCCTTGCTCGCTTATAATTATTGTAGATCTGCAAGCGAAACAAAACTTTTGAATTAACAAAGTAAATAAAATTAAGTAGCGACACTCAGACAGACCTTCTTCAGAAAAACCTGCTGGTGCACTATATTTCGTCCACACAGTCATAACAACACAGTTATGGTTGTGTTCTTATGACTGTGTTTGCTTCTGCTTACTTCAAGTAAAATTATTTTGCATTGCAACATTCACCGTAACAAAACAACTAAGTTTTAATCCATATTAAAGCAACATCCGGCCTGCCTTATAACTTTCCGCCTGCCTTATAACACCGACGCGACGATCACATCCGCGTATTTACCGTAGCCAAGGTCAACTGAGACTGTAGCTTCGTTCCTCGCAGCGAAAAACGTAGCTACTGTCTCAGTTGGCATTGCGCCTAATGGTCCAGCCAGCGTGAACGCATTGATTGTGTCGTCAAAAACCGGAATTATTCTTGTATTTTAAAATCACGATTTATAATTTTCTAGACTAGCGTCTTATAATTTTGCTTCGGCGATCTATTGGAATAATTAATATTAATTTTTACTGCATTAGCCTTTTAGATTTTTGGACTCATAGTAATTACTAGCAAACGATTAAAATTAGTACTGCGCACACACACAGATAAAACTACAAGGTCATTGTAGGCGCGCGATGCATCATATAAGTTCGGAACGAACGTAAATAAAGTTAGTAATATTCAAAAGAAAATCTCCTAGACGCCACATTTTAAAACGGATTTTTAGCAAGGGAAAGACTAACGGTAAGTAAAGAGACCTTTGGGGCCGTACTTGATGTGGAGGATCGAGAAAAATGGCGCTGGGAGGTATATCCCTTTAAATGCTCATTATTTTAAAGTGAAACTAATAGTTTCATATAATCTTTCTGTTTATAGTAGCAGTGAATCAAACAGGTTGCTACAAGATTAGCATCGGCAAAATGTTCGGGCAAGGTGTCGGTGTTTGATTGTATTGGCTAAAAGTGGTTCCAGTCAGTCCTTACAGGTTTTTGTTATAAAAATTGCGGCGCTGCTGCGATTAAGTGTTGTTCCATTTTTAATTTACCGCCATTTTCTTTATATCGCTCGAAGATTCGACGGTGCTGCATCTAGGAGTTGCAAAGGTGAAAAGACGCCTTATATATTTACGACCAGTGGATATTACTACTCGACAAATTTAACGCAATGTTAGCAGAAAATCTATTTGCAACATGCTTTACATTATTCTTAGCAAGCGCCGTAGATAAGACCTAATTCAGTTCTACTTAAATATTTCTTCTCTCTGCACCGATGTAAAGTTGCATTAAACTGCTGCTGAAACTTTAAAACGCTACCGTTGCGATGGTTGGATACCTAAACTGAAAAAAAAAAAGGGTTTCTAAAATCTCATTCTTCGCTTACCGATGGTAATTGCATTACTGAGTTGCCAGCGACTACCACAATGCAAACAAATTCCACATGCCTTCAGCCTGGCATCCTTCACCGGATCGAATCAGAGCCTCTACTATTAAAGAAGGCTTTCTCGGCCTGATGACTTATGGCTTACGGGGAACAAATTGTTTTCAACCTGATTTTGCTTTGTTTGGCTTGCGCGATGATAAATGTATGCACATTTTTCTTCAACTGGAAGTTGACGAGTATACCGAAACCTCGTATGGCTAATTGTACATTTTCTTGACGTATTTTTATTGCTTAGTTCAAATACCTTGCCGAGGAATTGCCACATGCGAAATAAATACACGTTGTTGCAAGTGCAGGCTTGCTGCACTTAAACCTTTACCTACAGCACGTGTCTTTAGGAATGAACGGAAAAAAGAGCCATAAAAGCGAGGCTTGGACTGTAAGCCAAGAGGATACGAAAGCGAACGTCGCAACTGGTTTTAAATGCCCTTCCCCTATCCTTAAACGAACTTTCCTGGCAGCCAGGGAAGATTGGGTTCAGGTGGCATAACGATCACCTCATCGAGCCCCACCTTTCGGGGGTGGCTAGGGGTAGATCATGGACACGTCGGCCACCAATCAATATGATCGGATTTTTTTTCTTTATTTGCAAAGTTGTAATCGCTTGCTAACTGACATATACTCACGGACGAGCTTTACAAAGAAAGAGAAACAAGGCGTAGTAATTTAACAATCTTTATAATTTGTTTGCTGCGTTCGCTCAGTTTTTATCGGCCGAGTGAGCAGTCGCGCGCTGTAATAGAGTAACAGTTTGTAGTCCATAAGTGTTTGATTTCAAGTTACGTGGGGATTAGTTTTAAATCAGATAAATTCTGCAGAAGCGGTGTGCTTAGCCTCGGGGAGAGGGGGGGGGGGGGGTGCCGTGAAAATTTAAATTTGATAAGATACTGTAGACTATATATTATTAATTCTTAATACAAACTTGCCTAGTGTAAACTAGACCTACCTTTCTGAAAAACGAATAACCCATTTTCGTATATTGGACGGGATTCCACCTCACAACCTTCATATTAACAGGCTGACGCCTTTGCCATCAAGCTACAGTAACACAGTCTCAATTGATGAAGTACTCGGATTTTAAAACAGATTATAAAATAATAATAATAATTACAATAATAATAAAACGTTCGTTGCAAACGCAACCGGAATGGCAAGGACCTGGTGGTCGCTAACTGTCATCCGAAGTTAAACAAAAAATTAAAAATTACAAAATTTTAAGAGTTTAAAAGTTTAAAACGATGACAAAGGCCCGGCTGCAGCGTAAGGGTAGATGGTATTGGGTTGGGGTCACGAATGCCTTACCACCAAGGTTAGACCTACGAGGGACACAATGGCCTCCGCTGGCATCGTCAAACGTGAAGAACAAGAAAAAAGAGAAGAAAAACCGTATCAATGTCAATGTTTCATAAATATAAAAATAAAAAAAAAAATGCATCAAAGTTTAAAGCTTGGCCTAAACCAATTGTGAGTCTTAATCAAAATTAAAAAAAAAAATCATAATAGTAAGGCTATGGTTTCCAAGAAGAACATGGCCAGGAAAACCGGGTCTTACACCAGTCTAATAGTCACGACCCAACTAACAGGCGACAACATAATTGGGTCTTTTCAAACATTTGGCAAAATTAAACTCGTTAAGATGATGTCTGAAGCTGTTGACGGAAGCAGCCGTAACGATCCGCTCAGATAAAGCATTCCATACCGGGACCACCCTAACGGAAAAAAAGTAATTCCGGCTATTAAGTTCGGCTGAGGGAAGAAGTAATTTACAACTATGAACCCTAGTACTGCTCACGTGGCTAAGGTCAAAGAATGGTAAACCTATCTCCAGAAAGCCGCGCAGAATCTTAAATGTTAAAATTAGGTCAGCCTAATTCGGCGCACTTCAAGGGAGTCCAGCTCGAGACGCTTCAAACGTAAATAGTAAGGCAGGAAGCCGTTTCGTAAAACGATGCTGCACCGATTCCAAATGGTCAATGTCTCGCAACAGGTAGGGGGACCAAACCTGTGAAGCATACTCTAAAAGCGGGCGAACATAAATTTTAAAAGCACGGACTTTAGTTTCAACATGACGTAATATGACGTAATCGATAATACCCTTCACTTTACCAAATGCTCGCCCTTTTTCATTGACACCGCGCAAAGAGTTAATATTCTCGCCCTTTTTTATTGTTACTTGCGTGATCCTCGAGACTGCAACAATACAAAAACTGCTGAAACCATGAAAACATGTTACTTTTCACCCCGTATGTGTAGACATGGGCTTCGAATCACCTTCGCGCTACGACTTTCGGACTCATCGCAAAATGATTGAGCTTTCAAAACTATATACTGACTCGCTACGCGAAAGTTTACAACAATGCTCATGCTAGCTGCCACACTGCTACCATTGTTTTTTGTTTTTGTTGTTGTTTTTTGGTACTGCAAACGCTTTTATTGCTAAGAACGCGTCGCCCACACAATAGCTAAGTAGTCGTAACAGAAATTAGGAGAAATTTATCTTCTTCCGACATCTTTCTCCAAATTTAGACGCCACTGTTTCGAGAGGAGTATAGAAGGGCACACAAATAAACACCCTGAACGTTTTTTATGGTAAGTATTCGCAAGCGTCAAAATGAAGCTTACAACAACATAATTTGAATTTTCATACTTGCTATCCCCTCTTTCTTAATATAGTTTTATTAAAATTATCGTCGTTTATCCTTTTTAGTCTTCTGTACAGCCGTACCGGCTAAGAAGACTATTGCAACGACTTTGTCCGTCCGTCAATCCGTCGCTTTTTTCAACTTCGCAACGGTACGGCAATTGACGACCATTATTTACAACGTTAGATTCAGTGTGAGAAGTTAGTTAAATAACGTGGCAAATTAAAACATCGTTATTCCTTATAGCTAATAGACTTCTTCGACTTCTTCTAAATTAAATAATAACATTTGATCGTCGAATTGAAAATCTAATTTATAACACGCAATAAAAACAAATGAATTTTAGCTTCGTTTACAATAGTCTCGTCGCATTGTTGCAAGAATGAATAGACTGACCGTCGATCCAAATTCTCCATTAGGCCTATCTGCTACTTACGAAATTAAAACTGCGTTAAAAAAAATTAGGCATAAAATCACGTTACCACGGCAACGTCAAGCTGCTACGAGTCGCTGTTAGCTTCATCAACAGCGTCTCTCTCTTCACTTCCCTTCGACCACTGATCTATATAGGCTACGTTGCGCATTACGTTCTATCACTGTAACTGTGTGTACGAAGGCGCACCGTGTTGCAAAAATGAATATGCTTACTATACAATCCAAATCTCCGTTAGCTGCTAATTACGAAATTGAAACTGCTGGTTAAAATTATGTCTAAAAGCTGACAATTACGCCTAAAATGTAAAATAGGCCTAAAAGCTAACACATTTTTAACCGGCAAGTGTGATGGTTTTTGCTTTTAGATTAGTATAATAGAGATAGATGTTGTAGTGCGTGACAGAGGTGTGCGCCTTAACATTGGAAGTGGTGGAACTATACAGAAGACCGGTGGGACTAGGCAGTCGCTGTAGCCGCTTGTTTTCTTCGCCAATTACAGGTTTTTTCCGTTCCGTCAAGAGCCTGCACGACGAATGTCGCATGTCGTTAAAGAGATGTGTCGTTTCGTTTTTGTCAATATCGTTTCCGGTACCTTTGGTCTAATTGGATGAACTTACTAGTGCTGCCTAATAGAGCAGCGTCATATGACGTCATATTGGCTACAAGAGAGATAGCTGCAAGGGGCACTAGATTAAAATGGAGGGTTAAACAACGGCACTTCTAGTCAAGGCAGTGCTTTGAGAGCGGATTTCATAGGCTTAAAAAAACGTTGTTTTCACCAATCCCTTACGCTGCTAGGTTGTAATCGGAAAAGAAAAGATTCCGTTTGTTTAAAAATGTCAGCAACTGCCAACAAATCGACAAAAATCGCGCGTTATTGGCCTAAGAAATCCGCTCTAACAGCATTGGCTTCAGTAAGACGGCCCTTCTTTTTCCCCTCCAGTGACCCTTGCAGCTAACCCTGTTGCTGGCTCCAGCATAGAGTTATATACAACATTTTGAACTCATAAATCTCACGCGATTTAGCTGTTATGCAACAAAATGCGGAGCAAATGGGAGAAAATCTGCGTACGTTGCAGTGTCTCATGCAGACATACAACCTGTACCTCTCTTATAAACGAAAGTTATAGGGTATATAAGTTTTTTTTAAAAATAACTTTCTAAATTACTGTCTGCTCAGGCGATTTTCTTGAGCACGCTTATCAAATAGGACTCAGACTTACAGGCGTATTCTAGAAATCCACTCAAGTGCGAGTGGTGCTAAGGTGAGTGTAAGGGTCAAGACGCATCTATAGAAATACCCTCAGATGTTTGGACACTCACATTCGCTTTTGTGGCTGCACTAAATTTGTTGGCTCTTATACCTCAAATGTTTGCACTCACATTTGCCCTCTCACACTCACACTTGAGTGGATTTCTGGAATACGGCTTTTAGTATACAGTCAAGTTAACACGACTTTTGGAGGCTGCTGGCATTTACATCCTTTTCTGACCACGACAAACGGAATCAGAAATATGTCTCCACGCTATTCGTGATCAGCGCTCCTGAAACCACAGGAAAAAAAATACGGCATCGGATTAATTTGGCTTTCAGTTTCGGTTACGAGATAACTTTTGATTACGAGACACAGACGAACTACAGTCACGCATGAATTCAAGTTTACAAGTCGTTTTGGGACGACGGTAAAGCGTAAACCCATCTTTACATCATTTTTTCGTACAGCTGAAACAGTGATTCAGTAACAGTTGGCATTTTGCGTGGCGACGAAATGATGTCTCGTATGTCTTTTTGGCATAATGCGATAGAAAATGATTCCTAGTTCATTAACTTTTATTGTAAGTTGAAAGGACGAGGTGTCTCACCCAATATGCGTCCTGTAATGAGACACGCATACTCGCCGAAAACTTCAATGATTGTGTTCTATAAAATTAGCCACAATAATTCCCTTGGCGACGGGGTGTTCACTTCTTCATTACGACCTGCATCAAAATTTGTAAAGCAATCGTTAACTCAAAGGGCCTTTAGGTCTTTCGTTAGGTCTTTCAGGAGCAATCTAATCCTCCTCCTCCCCCCCCCCCCCCCCCCATGCTTGTCCTAATTTGGGTTACTTTGATCAAGTATAGTTTCTTTGAAATCCATCACGTTGGCCCCCAGCAATGTGTAATTTTATTAAATAAATTGCATAATCAGGAAAAAAAAGTGAAAATTGTAGATCCATAAGATGAAAGAAGAGCCCCCTTTTACAATTACCGGCTTTTGTCGTATTTCATTAACGGGCAAAGTTGTTCAGAGTGACTAGAGCTACATGATGTAGCACTATACTCTACCCTTATTTTCTCTCTAGATGGTACATTGCTCTAACATAGTCCCCCGCCCCTCGCCTCTATTGAGAGCTAACTGTAAAAATGAACAGGAAGAAAACAGAATTCTCCTCATGTGATTACTACTAGCAAGAATTTATAGGGTTGGGAAGGAGAATTTATGATTAAGATCCCTTCTGAAATGTCTTAAGCTTGTGACACACTGCTCCGTTCCGTTCCGACGACGACTAGAACCTGCAGGGCCACCGTAGTTAGCGACTGACTGCAACGGACGGCGTCCAGCACATTTTGCTTCCGTCGCTAACTACGGTGGCCCTGGAGGCTCCCTTCGTCGACGGAACGGAACGGAATTGAGCAGTGTGGCACAAGCTTTAGATTCATGCCTATTATTGTGTGCGCGGCGTATCTTGAGTCCTGCACGTATTTTGTGATCGGCGACGTCTTCCTGGAGGGGACGGTTTTAACCGACGACCGCCATTGTTTTTGTAACTATTTTGGATATCAACATGGCACTCTGCTACCAAAAACATACAATCGATTTATTTGTGTGATTCTGGGGCGAACTCAAGATGGGCCGCGGACACTATAGTTCTGTCCACACCGGTCTATTCCGACAATTCTTGCATATTTGCGTACTCGCGCTCACGCAATCGATGAAAAGCCCCGCTTACGTCACGAATTTCTGTGATCTGTGGATTCAACATGGCCGCCGTTTTCGATATGATGAATCGACGCAACTCAGGACTAACAAATTAATGAATACTAATTATAAAACGTAAGTCGGACTGCTCCGAACGTGAAAAGTGTGTTCGTGTGTATTAAGCTACCGAATTCCAATCGACAATATAACTGAAAATGAGCACTAGACGCCGGACGGCCAGCGCTAGCTCAAACTGGTAACCATGGTAACGAGTAAGTACGGCTTCTTTGCACGATCCCGGCGGCTGATAATAGCGTGACCGTCTCAATTGTTCTTATTTGGTCTCAACGTCTGCGCCAGCTATTTTGCGATCCTTACGGTTGTTTAATATTTACGAGGACAAGTCAGTTCAAGCTGTAGGCCTACGGGTTTGTCGGCAGTTGTTATACAGCAAACACCACTTCGGTACCAGTCTAACAGACGACCACCACCAACCGGAATTTCGAGTACGTAACTGGCCATAAAATGCTTGGTTAGTTAAGCGACTTGTTTGCTCAACGCATAGCTGCATTGCATTATGTTCGTTTATTATTTGGTTTCCTAATAAAGTTGTTAATTCGTCATCATATAACTGCTATCCTGTTTGCGTTGTTTACATAAGTGCAAGCGCTGCGAAGCCAAACGATTATTGTTTAATCTCGTTAATTCAACACACGTTTTTACTACAAACACAATTTCTTTTCTAAGCCCCTTTAAACGTAGTGTATGCCAGGGCTTAACATAAGTATTGTCTCCCGTTTTAACAGAAACAATAAAGACGTTTATTTCCATTTTACACCCCCACCCCCTTCGTTACCGAGGGAGACGGGGGTTGTGAATTGGTTGCAGATTAGTCTGATAGCTAGATTATTTTTTGCCTTCCACCCCGTTTGGTGCGTGACGTTACACATTTAATAGCTCCCCTAAACTCCAAAAGGTCATCTCTTCGGTTGTTTCTACCCCCCGACCCCCACATCGACAATACCATTCATTAATATTTTACCTCTTTCTTTTAACTTTTTTTTAGTTCTACCTGTCCACC
>JAHWFP010270612.1:31762-46144 GCA_023313725.1 Lithobius niger | reverse complement strand
TGAGCAAAAATTACCAGATGGAACGCAGGCGCCCTCTGAAAACTCGGACGGAACTAATAGGAATGAAATCCCAACCCCATAAATTCTTGCTACTAGTGAATTTTTGGCTGCAATATGCTGTCTTCACTATTTCTCGGGTTATGAGAGCTTAACGGATTTTTTTGTTCAAACGGGGGTAGATCGGTATTGTCATGCGTTTATTCCCACAACACCTCCTCACATGATGTCCATTTCGATGCTATAAAATACGTTTGTATTCAAATGAAAGAATGAGACGAAATGCAACAATTAAATGGCCCATTAGACAAGATTTTATAATATTACAAAACAAAAACGAACTAGTTTTATGTTTAAGGTAAGGTTTCTGAGACGAAATCAAAACAGGAAAGAAGCACAAATATTGCCGCGCCTGTAAGATTTCAGATATCACAATGTTGCGGCAGTGTTTAGTCCACGTGAAACCTTACTGCAGTATTCAAACCTGTTTAGACATGTAAATAAAGATTAAAAAAAAACATTGCAAAACAACCATTAGACGCGATTTTAAAATACAATGCACAATGGACGTGCTACAAAACGCGTGAATGGAACTCGTGAATTCTGCTCTAATGGCAATGTTAAGGGCAAGTTAAGAACAAACTACAGCACCTCATCTAAGCGACTTCACCTCTGTCATGCAATATTCTGTCTGTAAACTCCTTCTGCTTATTATATCCGCTCCGTGTATGCACCGCATCATATCACACCAACAAGATTCTTGCTCCACCTTAATCAGTAGGGAAATAACAAACATAATCATAATCAGTTTTGTGGAGCAACAATTTAGGTGCACGAGAAACATGCAACCGTGCACTGTCAACAATTACGTGCCGCCATGAACAGGTCAACACGGTAACATGACCAGCCCACACGACGGGAAACACGTTTTCAGCTCACGGGTTAAAGCTTATGTGGTCCAGAAACATGGGCGCGAGCCCGTGTGAAGTGTGTGCAAAATTGTGTTTGAAGAAACTTAATTTGGTGAAGCATGACCATGCACATGAGAGACCAAACTGTACCCATGTTGCAAACAGTGCTTCTAATACCACCCTTGGCTTCAGCTATGTATCTGATAGTCCCCATCGTTCGCCCATCATGACGAAGAATAGTTAGTTACTAGTGCCTTTGGCGTAAGGGGATGAAATAACAAGGCATTGGGTTCCAGCCGAGAGCAAAATAAATAAAACTTAACGATAAACGCTACTTCGAATCAGGGCCCCCATAACAGGGGGTCAGGAGGACCCACTGTACCCAGGGCCAGTCACCCAAGGGGCCCGCACGGCCTACATTTTTTTTTCGCAGTTGTGAGTTTTGGTGACTATACGTTATGAACTCGATTTGTGCGTGTTTTTTTGTTATACCCAAAACAAACAACTCTATTCCAACGGCAACGAGCACGGAGCAGGAGCATTGCAGTGCAAGCCTGTGAGGAACAGACGCCTTCAAATATAAGGAGCCCGGATTAATGAATAAACCAACCCGTTAAGCACATTTGCGGCCGACAAATATTGTAACATACTGTAACTTTTTTAACGATTTCAGTTGGGGGAAGGGGGCCCGCTGTTGTAGTTAGTTTCAGGCCAACAAATTGATTTCTGAATATCACTTTACAGAAAATGTAGTTTTGTTCCTTTCCGGTTGTAACTTTGGATCAGTTTAATCTAGACATCAAACGAATTCATTTTTGGTTTCTAATTTAGTAAGAACTTGACAAGTGAGCGATTAAAATCGTTTCAACAAATACTTGTTCTTTTACCGAAATTCTTGGTAGGGTGGATGATCTTTATGAGACCGTGCTCTTTGAATAAAACCTATAGCTAAACCTGTTTATTACCGTATTATCGATAGTGCTAAGCAGGCAACAACGTCATGAGAACGCTGCAGCAATTGAAACAGCCAATTTGGAAACAATTCAACTCAGCTCTTGAAGTCCGTCTCCTCGAACTAAATACGTTTTTCCGTCGTATCAGGCTGCCCTATATATGGAATTGTCGTTACATTCGGCTTTCCGTACTGTAATCTTTATTATAATATTGGAGGCCGGCTAAAAGGAAAGCCAAAAGGAAAACCACTTCTCCCCTCCTCGCTCCCGCATTGAAAATGCACTCTCCCACTCTACGTGCATGGAAACAGGAGGCAGGCATGAGTGGTCGATCAACTCAATAAAAGTTCAATCTGACAAGTCGTCGGGCCGAACAATCACTTCTCCCCTCCTCGCGCCCGCATTGTAAATGCGCTCTCCCATTCTACCTGCATTGAAAAAGGAGGCAGGCATGAGTAGTCGATCAATCCTACAAGTCGTCGGGAACAGTGCCGGGGAAAATATCCCGGGAAATGTGTCCGTAAACTTAATTCATGACCGGCCCCGTGCATAGCACGGGCTTCCTCTAGTTACGAATAAGAGACAAAAGATACCGAATAAGAGCTGCTGACAAACCAACTAACAAAAGATGGATGAGCGAGAGAATCGAGCGAAATACAGTGCGCGTCTACGTTGTTAACAAATAGCAAAGAAGAACAAGATGGTGTGCCAAAGTATAACTCATTAGATGACAAGAACGATTTCGTCAGTAAACAATAGAATTGCAAAATATTTCATCCCGAATGATAAAATAGTTATTGAGAAACAAATGTTTGACATTCGCGCTTAAACATTACCAGTCTTCACAAAAACGTACGTAGAGCAACGAAATCTAAAATAACTGATACAAATTACACAACTTGTATAATGATTTTTTAACATGACAACAAGCTACACCGCATTTAATTGCTGCGAAGCAGGTGTTGGCTGCGGAGTAGCTGCTGTAAACTGCTAGGAAGGCGGCTGCAACATGGCGTGCATACACTGAACTTTTTCAAGTGCAGAAATACTAAAAATAAAACTGATCTGCATATTTCTCTTTACTCCGGTAACTGAATAACTTGACATTCCGTGTGACAGCGTAATTTTGTTATTGTTATTTGTTTTCTCCCGTCTTTTAATTTTTTTTTATTTCATTTTTTTAACATCGTCACAGGTAATCTTCCAACACGGCAGCAGGGAGAAAATTCCAATTTAATTATTTTTTAATTACAGCGCTTCATGCGAGCTCCTTCGTCTCCGGCATGCAATATTCTATCTCTACGCTATGTGGGATTAATAGCAATATACCACCCCTAGCTCCATCTATGCATAACTAATAGTCCACATCGTTCGATCACCCCGACGAGGAATACGTAGTTGTTATTACACGTGCCGTCGTTATTAATTAAGATTAAAACTCTCCCAGCTTAGGATTTTTGGGACATAAATCAGAATTAAGCTTTAGGCTCCTCCAAATTGAGCGAAAACGGATGCTCTGACTCAAGCCATACGGCAACGTCAACAAATTCCTGAGAAGCCAGAGTAAAAAATTAACATTACCCCCCCCCCCAAAAAAAAAACCTACGAAATAAAAAATTAAATTAAATTAAAATAGGGGAATGAAGCTGCTATCGTTCATTTGCATTAATCTCGTTACCCAAGAGTGAATTTCATTAAAGCATCTACTCTCGTCAACAGCAAGCAACTTCAGCACTCTAGTGATATGTCTTCCTCTGTAGCTGCTCCGCCTAACGTCAAAATTCTTCACTGGCCCCCGCGTTCTTGGAAAGCCAAAGCTAGATGAATCTATTGGAAGGAACGATGAAGGGAATGAAGAAGCAATATCGCTTCTGCTTCGCGATTTTTTTTCCCCTTCAAGTCGAAGAAGCAGGCAAAGAAAGAGAAAAAAAAAAGGGAAAAAAATTTAATGATTACGAAGTAAAGGTGAGTGGTTTGGTAAGGGTTGAATAAAAATGTGATAAATTCACACCACACAATCGATGTCCGATTTTTGTTTTTAGTTTAGCACTTCGGTGTTGTTTTCGATTCGCCTCGCCAAGAAAGATCAGACGGACTCCGAGTCCGGATTACTCTGAGTCCGGATCTCATGTATACTCCGAGTATGCTCCGTGTATACTCCGAATCCGAATCCCATCGGTTGCGCAGTGTCACTCGCCAAATCTTGTAGTCCAAATAAGACTATTGAGTTTGGAACCTTGGCTCATTGCTCTTTCCTTGTAATGACCGCCAGTGTGTTCAACCTTTCAATGTGTTGCAGGTCGCGAGGTGGTGATGTGCAACATTATTACGTACGGAACAGCACAAAAAGTTCATCATTGGAACGTCAAGTTATAGATTGATCACCACCTTGGTGGACATTTTCGTAAACTGTAGCGTGACTATTCGGTAGAATCTATAACAATATTAGGGGAATAGACAAGATGGCCGCCACGAAGCGACGTTGCTGAGGACGTTCATCAGTACGAGACACATTTTTATTAGGTTGAAAACCTGTTTTAAGTAGCCTGTTCTTTTAAGTTGTCACACTGCCACTCACGAATTTTAAAGTCAAATATAAATAAGCCAACATGTTTTTGTAGCCAGAAAGTGGCACCAGGGGAGAGTTGCACGTCAAACACGAACGTCGAATATGACGCGATTTGACGGTAGCCGTGTGCAAACATGGCAACGATTACGTCAAAATCGCGTCATATTCGACGTTCGTGTTTGACGAGCAACTCGCCCCAGGACAAATCATAAACTTGGCGACGTTTTCGGCTACCGTATTATCTAACTTATTCCCGTCTCCCGTATGTTACTTTTCACCCAAGGTCTGGCCAAGACTGTATAGCCATGATTGACTTGTAGGGACAGTTATTATATATTGAAAAGATTTTGTAAGTAATAGTACGCAGTCGCTGATTGACTCAAACATCGCATGAACCATCCTAATTTGCAATTTATTGTGAAATGAGGATTTGATAATATGTAGCGGTAGGCGAACGTAACTTTGGAAGTTGTCCCACGACGGCCGAAGGCATAGCACCAGAGGAGAGAGGGACAATTTAGCTAAGCCATTCTAATCGAATAATTCTGGGCTTTACAATCGGAATGAGCATGAAGAGGCATCACAGGGTCCTTCTCTTTTCGGAAATGTCAGGGGAACAGACTCGAAGCAAGGACCTCTTACACATGAAACAGTCGTTAACAATCAGCCTACTTGTCAAGCATCACTATCGCTTATTCTCATTTTTCACTCAGGTGTGAGCAAGCTGCTTTTATAAAGGGTTAGAGGATCAATAGTGTTCAAATGCAGTGTTCAGAGCCCCAGCGTAGCGAACGTCAGATGCCCAACAAAACGTAGTTTTAAAACTACTATTGCTGGCTACTCAAACGCCTATGTGATGATAAGGAAGGAAAAGAACAGTTGGCTTATGCACTACACTTTGGCCCTGATTGCTGCCGTTATGTTGGTTAATTTGGAGGATTGTTCACGCTGATGAGAACCACGAACTTTATATAATATTTAGGGTGGTCCAAAGGTCCCTTGCACCTCACCAAAAGCCCTACAGCATTGGAATTACGCACCTGACTCATAGGACTTGGTTTTGTCCCTAAGATGGGGGCCACCCAATGAGCTTGCGTTGGGGTGCTCTGCTACCCTCAACCCCAAGACATAAAATTCAACTTTGTCCCTGTGGGAAATAGACGTTTGGTTCCAACTGGGAAATTATACGCATGGCCCAGCTCAAAACGCCGATCGCCGAAAACGTCATGCTAATCAGATAAACGGGATGCATTTTAGTGCATCTTCAATGTAGCCCCCACACCCAGATGAGGGTTCGCTGCACGGTGTGCAGAGCCTCCCTTAAAACTTAAGATTACTTCAAACGGCGCTCGAATTCCTTGAGTTGCGTAAGCTTCAGGAGGACCTTACGTTGACTTTCTATTTTGTCAGTGTAATGGTCTTTTGCCAGTTAATTTGCCGTTTATTTTTTTTTATCCATTGTCATTGTAAGGTCACCAGAGGTCACTCCCGGAAGCTGGTTGTGGCAATTGAAAATTGTACTATATAATGAATTTTTCTCTTGGTCAGAGTGGTCCTACCATGAAATTCTCTGCCGAAGGAGATAATACAGGCGTTTTTTAGCCGACCGTTCTGCGAAAACCTGTGACCTAAAGTTCTCGAAGGGACCGGAATTAGTACCGGAGGTGATTTTCTTTCGTTTTTATTTTTATTTATTTAAAAAATTTTTTTTAACTTTTCCTTTAATATAATAGGGACTACTGTTAATGGTCTTACCCTTCTAGTATCCAACCACCTCAATATGGGTAAACCTTTTTATTATTAATGTTATTATTAAATGCAGGTTTTTTTTAACGTAACGACGGCAGTAAGATTGAAATATTCAAACACACTAAATAATCATACACGGCGGTAGTATATATGATTGAAGTCCTCATTCCAGCAAAACTAAAACTATTAATTTCTCCGTTCCTATTCAATATATTTCGACCAACAAACAAACGAAAACGTCAAGTGTGCCGTAAAAAAAGGGGTTATAAATTTGAAGTTTCACTTTACTTGTTAAAATGTACACGGATAAAAATTGATGATTTTTAATTGAAATAAGCAAATGTACAATTGAGAAAATTGCGTCTGTTTAAGTGCTGTTGTTGTGCTTTACGAATGAAAAACGTAAAGCGCAATAGCACTTAAACAGACTCAATTTTCTCAATTGTACATTTGCTTATTTCAATTAAAAATAATTAATTTTTATCCGTGTACATTTTAACAAGTAAAGTGAAACTTCAATCATATAACCGATTTTTTTTAGGGCACAATTGACGTTTTCGTTTGTTTGTTGGTAATATTTGTTGAGACAACGTGGGACTGTTGTCACCACACATTGCGAACAATGCTGCCAGCGTTACAGTATAAACTCGATTACGTTGAACCAAATTGAGTTAATAACAGATATGCCATTTCTCTTTACGGAATTGCAATTTTTTGCCTGTAATTTACAACAAAATTTATTTAGAAAACTATTGCCAAGTGATGAAAAATATTGACAGCGCTTATAATGGGGCCCCCTTGGAACGAGTGTTCAGAGTCAAAATTGAAGGTATTATTGAAAAAATTTGTGAAGATTGCAGAAATCTGTAAGTCGGTCCTGTTTGGTTGTCACTCACAACCAAACAACATCGACTTAAGAAATGTATGCTTCTTCTATGTGCCACGCTAACCTTACAGAAGATGAATAATAGGTGGAGAAAGGGCGAACCGATCATTTTGACGACATAATGGCGTCCGGAGACACCCGCGAGGCGTGCAATTATTGGCACCTTTCTGAGGGAAAAAAAAAGGAACCTGTCATTTTTTTCCCCCGGCGTTTGGCATTTTTCACAATCGCAAATTTCACTTCCGCCCTCCATTTTGATGTCTAAATTAAATCTTATTACCATGAGTGAACGATTGGTTTGAATAGAGGGAGGGTGGGGGAAGGAGGTGGGGAGGGAGTAGGGGATCGGGTGAAATTGGCAGCGAGTGGGCGAGGTAGCTAGCTCCCTTGCCAAACCCATCAGGACGCCCCCGCACGCTCAATAAGATGAATGGCCGTATCTAATGACGTCACCGCTTATTATTACCTGGCATGCATTGCATGATACACAACGGTAGACACTTACAGAGAATTCTTACCCTTATGGTTTTGAATTTTTTTGCTACTGGATGAGTTGAAGTACAATAAAAACTTGTACATTTTTTAATACCAGCTGCAGGACATAATTTCTGCGTACAAAAAAAAAGAGGTATATTAACTTGTTGGCTCAAATTGGCTTTTTATTTCGTTTAAGTTAAATCTATTTATAGAGCAGTGACATAACGTAGTATTATTGTATATAACTCTATGGTGGAGCCAGTGACTGGGTTAGCTGCAAGGGGCACTGGAGGGGTAAAAGAAGGTCGTCTTACTGAAGCCAATGCTATTAGACTGGATTTCTTAAGCCTACAACGCGCGATTTTTGTTGTTGGAGAAAACAACGTTTTTTTATGCCTAAAAAATCCGCTCTCAAAGCACTGTCTCGACTAGAAATGCCGTTCTTTTCCCTTACATTTTAATCTAGTGCACCTTGTAGCTATTACCTCCAAATGGTGTCTCGTAGCTAATATGACGTCACTTAACGCTGCTCTATTGACCAGGAGGTAGTGCTTACCAAATTATGTTAAAGAGGTAATATTTACGAAATATGTGTTAAAGAGGGAGAATTTACCAGACGTTCAAAACATGTGTTAAGCTATCTGGGATTAACCCGAGAACTCAAGAGCCACTGGTTAAATTACGCTACTGATAAAACTGGTCAGACTGATGCTAGAATTTTACATCACCAACGTAAAATAAAGGAACGGTTAAGAACGTAACATATTGCCCCATCATAGGAAACTGACACACAATAGTAAAAAAAAAAAAAAAAAAGGACTGAAACACACAAACGGTGGCGGTTGTTCATGTTGACCAAGCTAATGGCTGTCTGTCTATGTAAGCTAGTTAAGGTGAGTTTTTAAAAACATTATTAATGTCGGGTTGAAGAAGTATTATTGTCTTTTACAAGTAGCCTCTTTCAGTAAGAGAAAGTGCGCCTCGAAAATTGATTTTAAACTGTAAGGGGCTCCCTAGTAAAAATGGAACAGATTTAAAATTTAAAACGAAAAATTATTAATGCTATACGTAGATGCCTATAGTTAATGTTGCGTTGTGCTTTGTTAATGCTACGTTGCGTAGATGAAAGCCAAAATAAGGTGCACAAACAAAATAGCTAATTATCCGACGTTTTCTGCCAAATCAGGTACCTTATCAAGAGTCGCATAGCAAATAAAATTTTATTGCAAATCCCCAACATGAACAGGAATCAATCTCGAAACCATTTCTATTAACCAAATTCTCCCAAATACAGACAAACTTAAAGAATATGTTAATAAAATTTCATGTTGCTTCGTTTCGCCACCGGGCAAGATGGAAACCATCATATAAATATCCAGCTTACTGTCCTCCTCCTCACTTCCGTTTGTGACAGTGTACTGCGGACACCGTTGTCCCTCTTTAGTATTTAGCCTTTTAATCTTTATTTATTTTCTCAAAATTATTGTATGCTGTTGCTTGTTTGGTTTACATCCTTTCAGTTTCGCCTAGAAATTAGGATGTTTTCTGTTTACTCGTTGCTGTTTCGGTGGCTTCACCTTGTGAAATTTTTAATTTTATTTGCTTGTGACTCTCGATGATGTGCCTGATTTGGCACGAATCGTTGGATAATTAGTGATTTTGTTTGTGCACCGTATTTTGGCTTTTGTCTACGCAACGTAAATTCAGGTGCTTCCCCCTTTTTTTTTTGTTTATGCTAGATTTTATCATCTTTCTATTTACGCTCTGAGGTTTCTGTCTGTCGCCTTTTCATTCACTGCATGTAGTAAAACCGGATGAGAGAAGGTGTTGTCTCTCTACCCCACGCTAAATAATGGTTCTTTATACCAATCACTTACTTGCAACCGTATCGGAGTTTTCTAAATCAATTATCGAACACTGTAAAAATGGGAAAGGTTTGTGCTAATTGATCGCTAAATCACAATTGCCTATTGCCTAAAAAAAATTACAAAGTGTTATGGCAAACAAAATAGCGTGACTGATTTCAAAGCGGCAACGCATGTGCATTATGGTTCCTTTGCCATTTTGTACAGTTATTATTGTGTGCGCAGCGTATCTTGAGTCCTGGAAGTATTTTATGAGCGGTTACGTCTTCCTGGAGGGAGCGGCTTTGTAATCCATTGTTTTTGTAATCATTTTGGATAGCAACAAGGCACTCTGCTACCAAAAACGTACAATCGATAATCTGTGTTCGTTCTGCAGCGAACTCAAGATAGGCCGCACACACTTTAATTCGTAAGAAAACTCCGTGTCTGCATTTCGTAAATTTACAATGTTGTTTGTCTTGCACCTCCACCTTCATATTCTTGTCATCATTTGCTCGTATTGACATGGACCGATCCTTCTTGTTACAACAATGATACTTAATTCGCACTAACTTCTGGTGTGTTGATTCCGTAAATTCACCCCAACTCTGTTCTCAACGTAGCAAATGCTTAATACGTTTGTGCCATATTTTTGTTAACTCTTATGTACTCTGTTTTTTTTTTTTTTTTTGCAAGCACGTCCGTCTCCCCCAGAAGTTTTCTTCGTTAAATAAGAAAACCGTCTCTTTTTTTTTTATCTATTTTTTTTTATCATAGTGATGTTGCTGCACCTCGTGACCAATGACTAATGGCGATTGGCTGGCAGTGAAGCTTCAAGTCTTAATAGTAGTTGTTCTGGCAAGAGCGGAGCACGAGCTCGTGATGGATGTCGACAGAATGTGGGCAGGAAAGTCGCCAAGCAATCCCACATCGTTACTCACTCGCTCTCTCCCTACTAGAAAAGATGGCCGACAACAAAATGGCAGCCAACGCGGACGACAGACTTAGAGTTGCACACTGTTTGCTTCATTTAGAGTTGCAGTGTTAATAGTTAAGATGGGGGTTGATTTTGAAGCTGGAAAATATTTTTTACGTTTTCCTAGACCATTGGCAACCACGATAAAATGATTTGTTGATTGCTTCTAGCTGGCTCTCTCTCTCTCTCTCTTTTATTTTATTTAGTTACGAGCGGTACGAAGCATAGCAAGAGAGCTTTTAGTCCTGTGTTCGTGTCCGTCTGTCTGTCTTCATGATAACAGGCTGAAGACCATTGATGAACAATTAATTGATCGTGTGAAATATGTATTCACCGAATCAAAAGGAAGGTGATGCAAGCACATTTGTAGCCTAACTGTGCCTACATGCCTAAAATTGTAGCCAGCCCTGTAGCCCACAGATTTGCGCGTTATGTCGTTCTCTTGAAACCGAAACCTGTATTACTTGATTTGTATGTCTCTTCATATTATATAATAAACGGCCCAGAAAATGTAGCGAGTGGACGATAAATTCAAATAAATGTGGCCAACAACTCCAAGGGCACGTTTATACGCAACCACTCACTTTTGCATTCTCGCAGCTAGAAGCTAAAAATCACCTGAAATTCCAACATGGCGGCGGTTTTATGTCTGCCGCCTCGCGACGAAAACAGCAAATAACGTGAGTTCAGAAACGTTTGGGAAAATTGTTTCGTCATGAGGAATTCTTTATATTATTGGCACGGATTATAAGACTGCAAGTATTTACTCAAACAATGGTGGATTTAGCTAATCCATTTAGCGTTGTTTCCATGGCAATGTCACCTTTGCCATCGCGATTGAGTTCTAGCTGCGGGGATGCAAAGGCGAGTCGTTGCGTAAACGCGCCCTAACTCGCCAAGAAGTATAATTCATTTATTAGGCCTGAATTTACTTATCCGCTTTGAGAGGCGCAAACTCGTTGCATTACATCATGTTAGAGGATTGTGGGAAAAGAGAATCTGCCGGGTCCCCTAATTTTTATGCTGCATGAAAAAAATGCTAAATTTTCAGCCCAACTGCGGAAATTTCTTTCGCCAGGATAAGAAAAAAAAAAGAGAAGGCGGGCCTATAAGTCACATTCTGTTAACTTTAACGCCTATACGTCCTTTGAACTTTTGCACAGCTGCCTATGGACGTACCAGTACGTCCTGTATGTTTGTGGGTGCATGCTAAAGTCAACGTAAACTAGTCCGTCCATCGCTCTTCACGCAGTGTTGTTAGGTAACTTTTTGGTGCACATATCAGTCGTTAGACGGCAGCACTGACTAGTCCAAGCTGTGTGAAATGGTGTTTGTTGGAAGTTGTATAGGTGCCTTGCTTAGCTGAATACAAAATGGCGGCCAACAATGTTGAACTTTTGCGTTTTTGTAAGTTTTTCAACATTGTTTCGCTGCTTACTGTGCCAGTACTAATTAGTTAAAAAATTTCTGAATGCATTACCATTTAAAGCTTGCTTTTCTGAGATAAGTGACTATATTTTAAATTCTTGAGCTCCACTGCACAGCTTGAAATGACATTTTTTTGTAAATGCCAATATCGGTCAGGCTGTAATGCTCGTTCAAAATAAAAAGGTTAGGCGTGAAAGTGTTAAGCCTACACAAATGAGTACATACACAATTTTACTGAAAATGAAGCCACATTGCACAGTAAGTTATCGCAAGTTAGTCTGGCGACGCCATTTGTCAGAAGTAAAATTCTCTTGTTTCTGTGTGTACAAAAGTATATTTTTGTATTGGTGTGCCAGAAGTGGGCTTGTACCATGTCTTTTTTTTGAGCCTACTGCAGAAAAAGTTCCCCAGGTTGGTCGAAAATTGAGCCTTTAGTTTGAAATAAAACTGTTGGGGTCTGTCAGAATTATACTTCTCCCTTCGTTCACCTACATCAAAGTCGGTTGTTAAACATCAGTGGATACTTCCTGCGATCTGACAACGACTTTAAGTCGATGGAAGGTAGGCCTATCAACGTTACAAGGTTACACTCGTACACTTGCACTTGCATTGTGCAGATACTGATCACTGTGTGACAACAGCTCAGCCTTCACAAGAATAGTGCATTGGCAGTACACATTTCGAACACAAATCGTGAACTACTACTACCAGAGCATAATTCGTGTGAAAGCTGAGCTCGTGTTCCACGATGAAAAGTACACAGAATGTGTACGTTCTTGAGGTGTAATGAACGCTTTTATAGTGTGCGCGGCGTATCTTGAGTCCTGCACTTATTTTGTGATCGGCTACGTCTTCCTGGAAGGGGCGGCTTTAAACGACGGCCGCCATTGTTTTTGTAACTACTTTGGATATCAACAAGACACTCTGCGACCAAACACGGACAATCGATTATTTGTGTTCATTCTGGGGCGAACTCAAGATGGGCCGCGGACACTACAAGTGATTCAATACATTCTACACTCCAAAAACGCTGTGCACTGACCATGCACTGACAGTGAAAACGCCGTGCAGTATAAAAACCATCTCAAGAAAGTATACTGCCACTGTACAATTCATGAGACCAAGTAAATGTTTTCTGGTAGCTTTTGTAACTGTACGCGACATTTTGTTTTACGTACGCATTTTATTCGGTGGTTGAAGGTGGAAATTTCCCTTACTTGTTTTTTTCCCCACTATACACCTTTACCGCAGACATACATAGAGTCAGAAGCACACAAAGAGCTCTGTTGCAAAACCAGGAGCTGAAACGTTTAGAAAACATCGGTAATTTTCAAAAGAATTCGATTTTAATCTAATTTTAATTTTGATTAAAATTAAAACTAATTTCGATTTTAATTTTTTCAATTTGAATTTAATTGTTTAAAAGCAATACCTGAAAATATTTCGTGTCCTGAAGTTGTAAGTTTATGCTGCTGTAATTTGGTGATGCACATTGATGGCGATTTCGGAATATGACGTCATCTCGATCGTATAAATCGTAGTAAAAAACAGCAACTGTCTATCAGTGGTGCCTTCAGGGAGGGGGAGGGGGGGGGGCTGAGTGAGGAGCAACTCCTCACTGGCATTTTAGGGGGTGGGGAAATATCGATATATTTATTACATAACAACACACCACCAATCACCACAACACAATATGACCCGTCAACAGTCAACACAACACATAAATACAGAAAAAAAAATGTTTTAGTTTATAAGTTTATGCACGGATGAATATTGGTTGAAAACGAAACAAAACAGTAGATGCTGTTGCTGCACCCACCTATTAGGGACCGGTCATTATTTATCACTGAGGGGGGGGGGAATCATGAAGTTTTTGAATCCTCATGAGCGGGGAATCATACATTTTGCAGGCACCGTCAAGAGGGGGGGGTGACCAACTGGACAACTGGAAGAAAAAGTCATTTTTGGACCTCAAAAAAGGCACTTCCCCCTCACAAACTCTCTAACACCTCACCACCTCTGGGGGGGGGGGCCCATCATGTCAGTGTTACACAATTTTGAGGCCGTTACTACCACTTCTGCTGGTATAGTTTTTACAAATAACTTTCTATAAGAGCCTTGGCACCTGGTTTCTTGGCTTCTCAGGTGTTTCCGGTCCAACTATCTTACAGATGTGGGCATACAAGTAAAGTGTGTTCATCATACTTATGTATGAATTTTGACAAAAGATGTGTTCAAAGAATATTTGACATTACATTTTTAATCCGACATATCTTTCCGTTAAACACGAGACACGTTTACTTACATCTAATGGTAACTGTCGGTGGGGAGAACGACTTACTTATTTTGGCCTACTTATTTCGGCCTACAGGAATCATCTGCAGACAGTCTCAATGGGTATACGAAAAGAACAGTTTTGTTTGGGGGGGGGGGGGGGGGGTAACATAATTTTTGGACCTTGAGTGGGGGCAGTCAAGTATTTTTTCAGGGTCTCGAAAGGAGGGTCATCAAAAATTTGGTGATCGCATTTTCATTTCCTCTGCCTTCCCCCCCTAGTCCATAAATATGTGTGTGTGTGAGGGGGGGGGGGGG
>JAHWFP010270612.1:12722-25562 GCA_023313725.1 Lithobius niger | reverse complement strand
CAGCCTCTTACTGACAAAATTTTACAGCTAGACCCTGACTGTCAAAGCTTGTCCGTGTTCCTTCTAGGTTTTGACTTTTAGATCCTTACTCTAAACATTTAACGTTCCGTTTTTGTTTATTAATGTAAATACTGGATTCAGCTAATAACTGGTGGCTAGCCACAGCACACATCGAAGTCCCCACTGGTTTTTAATTTTTTTATTATTTACGGTTCTGTGTTTTTAACACATCCTAGCAAGTTCTGTCCGTGGTAAGATGACTATCTTGTGTTATTTGTCGTTTCTACTGTGTCAAATCGTGATAATGGCTCTGAGATGAGCCAAAACGTCAAGTTTTAACGCATGTTTGCGCACTTTCTGGATTTTACTTTGTAACATACTGCAGGTTAGGGTGGAGTCTAAAAAAAAATTTTTTTTTAATTTCGTTTGTCAGTGTGTTGAAAAGTAGCTCTTGGTCATCACTATGACACACAAAATTTCACAAAATGTCTTGAGGCGCCCCAAGAGCCTTCAAGTATAACATTGTGCGACAAAGGGCGGAACGGCGAAAAAGGTAAAAATGATGATTTGACTATTTTTGAAATCTATGTTTGAAGATTATCTCATTCGATTCTCTCAGAAATTACGTCAGCATTCCGTAATTTACAAAGAATTTTATTTTTCTTAATAAAATTCTTTGTAAATTACGGAATGCTGACGTAATTTTCTGAGAGAATCGAATGAGATAACCTAGCATAATGAATTTAGCATACTGTGGGTATAATTTAGCATCGAAAATTGGTCAAAATGGCCTTTTAGACAATTTGGTCCATAACTACTATTTAAAAAAAAAACAATATTGCGTAGAATAAAATTAAATTGCTTACGGCTACCTTTCTTAGTCTCCAAGAGTTTCAAATGAGACAATGTTAAATCTAAATTTAAAACCAGTCAAGTCATCATTTTTGCCTTTTTCGCCGTTTCACCAACAGCCGTAGATTGTTAAACTTGAAGGCCATTGGGGCACCTCGAGACATGACCCCCAGCTTCTAGCTGCAACCCCAATTTTAGAATAAGGTACTTCCCCCCTACGATTCTTTACTTGTGTGCCGAAAAATTTGGTTTTACTAACTTTCCCTAACAAGCTGCTTGTAGGATTTCTTTAAACTCTAAGAGAATTAGCATTGGGCCAGAGGGATAAGCTAGCTGGTTAGCTAGCTATTAACCAGTAATCCAAATCGACGATGTTGAAGGCTCTATTCTCATAAAGGACACGTTCCCATACTTTAATTTTGTAGTTTTCTTCGTTACTGGCCCCTACACACCTGATTCCAACGTTTTGCAAAGATTTCTACCTCATGGGGAAGTTTCCTTAGCAGGCTGAAAGCACCCAAAACAAAACTTGTTAAGAATTCCCACAAAGCTATTCCACCGTTTGAAGTCGTTACATTGTCAGATTAGCCCTACCAGAAATCCTGCGATCCATGGGCTAGGTATAGGTCTTCAGGTCCATCCTACAGTTCGGGGCCGCTTGTAGTGCTAAGAAACGCGCACAAATGGTGCCAATTCACGTACAATGCACAGAAATTACATAGGAAAAAATAAAATCAGGTCCTAATAATTTTGGAGGTTAGGAGGTTGAGTTTTGGAGGTTGTTGTAGGAACTTGGTTCGTTAGAGATAGAGTGAAAAGACTGTCTGGAATTAACTTTTTAAGTGGTATGCTCGAGCCAACTCGAGCCAAACACAAGCACAGGTTTAAGTATTAAAAACAGAGTCCAAACTATGCGCGGGATAGGCAACAATGGAGAAATGACAACAATACTAGGTTCCCTTAACAAGCCGACTCTATGAGACGGCCGTGGCTGAGTTGGTAGAGGCGTGTGTCTCATGTTAAAGAGCTCCTTCAAGTTGCTAGTTCAAGTCCCGGTTACCCTATACTTTTGTGGAGTTATAAAATTAACGTAGTGGTTAAAGGGTTAAGTGCTGAGCTCAGTAGCACTTGGTACGTCGTCACTCAAACTAGTCTAATTTTCACACAGTTTATGTATGTAAATGTATAGGTTAGGTTTTCTTTTTTAGACTACAGGCGGTTTCACAACTGGATGCTTTGTATAGAAATGTATTTGCTCTTTTTTCTCATACCAAAAGTTAACGTTTTATTTTTACGAATGCATTACCGAAGGACGTTGACGTTTGGAACTCTCTATCTGTCTGTTCGTGTGTCTGTCGATTTCTTTCGAACCGCTAATCAGATCGATATCAAACTCGATATGCACTTAGGGCTACATATGCCCGAGTGCTGTTGAAATTTTCAATATTTTTTTACAAATGAAACATGGCATATGCTTCTGTGCGTAGTAGTGTTCAAAAGGCGAAGGATCTTAATAAACAAAGGATAATAGGCTCCTTTAATTGTAGCTATAAGAGCTTAATCATAGTACGTTCTTTTTTAAGTTTTGCCTTTTTTCCCCCTTGTCTATCGTGATGTCAAATGTGGCTAATATACGGATATGGAAGTAATATCCATTTGTTCCCCTGTGGCCCTCTCAGGACCAAGTCAATTTTAAAGTCCCTTGTATCCTAAGGACCCGAACAAAGTAAGCAGCAGCAGCCGCCCAGTGGTCAGTCCTGGCTTTGAACCCGCCGGCTTCGTGGACGCCGCTCAGAATCCAGTCGCTAACAAATATACGTATGGGACTTGGAAAAACTCACTGGGCTGACCCTAAACCGTTTATGGCCGATTGTGTGTTACGTCTACGATTATTAGCCATATCCGACATGCCAAGACTTGACTAGTTGTTGAACATATCCAGCATGATAATACTTGACTAGTTGCTTGATGAACTCCAAATGAAATACATGTTGAACAAACCCGGTTAGAAAATGGTACGTTTCCTCTAAACCAGGTTGAATTACCACTATAACTCCTAAGAATCCCTTCAGACTTCGAACTTATACATCTGTTTCCTTGCTCGAATCATATAATATTTACCGTAATTTCAAGTATGTAAACGTGGGCTTTATTGATCATAGTTATTGTTATGATCAAAACAGGTTCATGACAAAGGATCTTTTGCTGTAAACTTGACAATTAAACAATAGCTATTTTTTGTCATTATTTGGTGTAAAATTGTTTTTGATTTTTGTTACGGAAATGAAGAAAAATAATTTTCTCTTTTTGTCCTCTTTCAATGTCATTCGCTGCTTTATACTTGCTACACAATTTTTAAAAAAATCGACTGGCCTCTTAAATTTGACAAATTCGATATTGTCTTAATTGCCTCGATATATTCGATAACTCGATACCTAAGTAAATTATTAAAAAAAAAAAAATATTTTAAATGAAAAACGAGCGATACTGTGGCTTAGATCAGGCTGATATCGAATTTTGTGTATGCTGAAACATCTGTGCCATGTTTATCAAAACGCACCCAAATTTTGGGCTTTTCATAAGACTATCTTCCACCAACTATATTTAAACGCAAACATGGTCAAGTTTAACGTTTCTTCCGAGAAAGCAGGGTCTCGTTGGGGGAGGGGACGTAAGGCAATGGGCATCCACGTGCACTACACGTGCATAATGTGGGAACCAAAGTCTGTGAAGGAACATTACGTTCAGTCTTGATGCATGTTTTGGGGCGGTTCAGTCACTATAAACAAATTCTGGAGAGAGAGAGAGAGAGTTTTCCACGAAACCGTAACCGATACTTCAGTCGTAAATGGCTGAGGCGAAGTTTTATGGCTGAAACTCTTCCTTTGTGAATAATTCAGGCGTACAAAACAGCTGTGTTGAGTCAATTTTGCTACGGAGGGATTTGTGAGTGCAAGTATTGAGTTTGCGGAAATCCAGTAATGGTTATCGCGCATAAGGGTCTGGAAGACACCAATGTTGATACGATGGGACTTATTGCTTGTTTGGCTGAAAGGGCACTGTGTATTGTAAATTTTCAACTGAGAAAGACAAATATCACAGCCAAGACACTAAAAATGTTTTGAAGTAGTCGAATAAGGACAGAAAAGCAAGATTAAAAAGAACGCAGTATCTGGATAGCCTTGACCACACCAAAAAAAAAAAAAAAAATCTAAAAAAGTTCAGAAAAAATTTTTAAAAAAAATTTTTTTATCGTTTTTGGCAAAAAAAAAAAAAAAACAAGATGCGGAGAAAAACGGATGGTACTGTATTGAGGTCTGTATAGTTCTGGTCTCCGATCGTTTATTGAAAAGCTGCAATGTTACAGTATTATTTAACACTAGAGGTCTAGGTGCTTCCCGCAAAATTATGCATCCCAGGACATTATGCATCCGGATCGATTTGTTTCCCCGTGCATCCCAGGACAGCAATGTCTAAATAGCTTGGTCGAATTTACGCCGGTTGCTTCCCACGAAATTACGGACCGCACGGCATTACGTATAGGACATTTTCTATCCTAGGGTTTGCCAGGAAGCACTGTCTGCGTTAACTCCTTTTCCTTTAACACGGCTCCTTTCCTTTTTTTTCTTCTTTGAACAAAATAAAAATACCTGAATTTACTGAAACCATAATTTCAGTATTTCGGTACCCATACAACACATAAGAAGATGATGTATATCATTAACACTCAAGTTATACCCCCCCCCCCCCCCCCACCCTCCGCAAACCAGCCTCCACAAACGTGAAGCAATCGCGTCTCCCTCCATCCCTGGCTGCCCACACCCCTCCCGCCCCGCCTCCCAAACCGTGAAGCAGTGTCTCTTAGTGCTTAAACTGTTTCATCCCCAACCGCGTGTTAATTTAGTGTTTCTTTGCGCACAATGGCTATCACAGCACGCCGTAACACGGGAACGAATGGCGTGTTTAGCATCGTGTAGCCTGATCAAATTTGCAAGGACGGTTTTTCTTCTTTGTATACAAATTACTCACTTACAGCATAAATTCAATATTCCTATAATCTTACACCACATACGAAGGCAATGTATATCATTATATGAGTTGTTAATACTGCCTAGTGTTATGTGTACCACCTCCTTGGCTTAAACTAATAAACCATTTACACAGGTTGGACGGGATTCGAACTAACAAAGTTTAGATTAGCAGACTGACGATCTAACCATCAGGATAAAGTGACTTGATAAAATACTTCAATTTTTAATCGCATAATAATGACGTAATATTTCGTTTGTTACCGATTGTTACAGGGCATCGATAATACACTTCATCCTTCCGAAGGTTCGACCGGTTTTTTTTTTTTGCTGCCGTGCTAAGAATAAAAATTCTCGGCTTTATTAATTTCTACCTTATTGCAGGGCATCGTCAATATCCTTCACGTCACTTCTTCCTCTCACATTTCCTCCTCTTCTAGATCCGTTCTACCGCTTTTCTTACGTAGATCTATTTAAAAGACATGACGACACAAGAGATATAAATAGAATTATATCTGATTATTAAATAGAATTTTTCCTTTTGACAACACACATACAATTGTGATTTTTAGGTAGAAAATAACACAGTATCATACTGGTTTAAAAAAACCGGATTTGAAAAGATAATCGTAGGCTATCCTTAAGCTGTTCAAATATTTCCTAAGACACTTCCAATAATTAACTAGCACGTTAAAAAGAACGGGGAAATAAATCCTTCCTGAAACCAATGACCTCTTCCACTGTGGAAATTCATTTCCTGATGGATTTATTTAGCTTGCCTGGTCGGGTTTGGTTGTTCCACAGGGAGCCGGCATGGAGAACAACATATCAACTACTAGCCCCCAGTATAGATGGGGCGGCGATCTCTAGAATAACTGAAGTCTTCTGCGTAAAACGAACTCAATCCGAAACAAAGTGACTAGGCAGAAAGAGTTAACAGTCGATGAGAAGTGAAAAATTGTACGTTTCCCTTTATTAGTTGGCAATCCGGCGTATTCGCCGTTATTCCGCTCTGTTGTTGGAATGTTCCCCGTGCGTGGGTTGTTCGGCTTAATACTTGCTTTAAACTTGGAATTGTATCTGCAATTTTAATAGCCGTTTAAATAAATATTGTACTTAGATGACACACACTGACTAATTTCAAGCTTCGTGTCAGCTGTGTTAAATAATTCAACCATCAAGACAATTACAGTTTCTTAATAATAATAAGTTCATCTTGAGTTCATCATAATAAGTTCATCAGGATTTTGTAGATAGTCCGAGTGCCCCCTCCTTTCCTCGAGGGTAAATATTTTGCTGTCTGGTCTACGTATGCATCTGCAGATACTCCCCTTCGCAGGAAATAATTAATAGCTCTTTTGGACATTTTTTTGGGATCTGTTCGTCATCAAAGATTGGATTTCCAATTTCCCTCCGCTATCCTCTATAATTTGAAGGCGTGATTAAGGTTTTAATTCTACAAACAGGGCTACTAAACGTCGAACCTCCAATCTATGTAACACCTATAGGCCCGAGTACGAATCAGCACTCCTACAGTTTCGGTAGCTTTAATTGCACTCAGCTCATCTCTAGTATTTTTTTTTATTAATACCGGATATAGGTTTCACTAACAACGAGTGAGAAATAATTTTTCAAAAAGACGTAGGCTTATCTTATATTACGTAAACCTTACTTTAATGTACTTTTTCATCGGAGCTTCGTCCATTATAAAATGTAATACCACTGTCAAACTATGAGGTCGTTCTTTGCTGTGCTTCTCATCAGAAAAGGAATTTTCTATTGAAATGTGAATTATCATAGATGGCACACTCTTAATGCATGGGGTCAAGTCACGCTAATATACTTCGCCATAGTGAACCTGTGGCAGTTACATATGGTTAAGCTAAAAGGCCACATAGTGGGCTAATTTTCATAACTTACACTTCCATCGTGGGCTAAAATTGATAACCCCTACCTACTTTTACAGCAGCCAATATTTCACAACTTTTGGCCTACAAAAAGAATATGCACCACGTGCAGCAAAGCAACATCAGATTGCTGGGAATATCGATATTTTTTCGTATTTCTCAGAGAAAGGAACTGGCGTAACAATGGACTAACCCTTCCAAGACTAAACCACTAACTTGTGTATACGGCGACTACACTATTCTCCGTTGGATACGAAAACTAATGACCGTATCGGGATATAACTAAATATGTATAGGCTCTTAAACTACATTGGTAATTAAACGTTTAAACTTTAGCACTGTTTCTACTTAACGACTAGAAAAAATGATTCACAAATTTAGTATTCGAATGATGTATGCAAATTTCCAAAACCAAACGTTGCATGATAATTTTCACACCACCCACGGAAACACGTCGCACGAACATCAGTAATTCTCTCAAATAAAATGATAAACTTAACTAAGCCAGTTTGTTAGCTAGATACAATCCCCAATACAGAAAGTTTTATTACGTTGCAAATGTTTTCCTATTATTAAAATGTTTTTTACTCATAGGAGCGTTTTATTCTGTCGGCTTTACCTCCTGGAGCGTCATATCGTAAGGCAATAGTCGTTGTCTCGTAGACTGACATACCGTAGACATCATCAATATCAGTGATAATATTAATAAGAATAAGCTCACTGTTACCCTCTACTTAATGAGTATAGTCACAACAAGGATTCTTTAGAATCGTTAAGAAGTAAAGTAGGATAGCAAATTATGGGAAAACAATGAATTTCCGCTTCGTTATTATTTGTAACAGGGCCTATAGTGTCCGCGGCCTATCTTGAGTTCACCCCAGAACGACACAGTTGATCAATTGTATGTTTTTGGTAGCAGGGTGCCTTACTGATATCCAAAATGGTTAAAAAAAAACAATGGCGGCCGTCGATTAATGCCGTCCCCTCCAGGAAAACTTAGCCGCTCATAAAATACTGCAGGACTCAAGATAAACCGCGTACACAATAAGTGATAACTGACGTAACAGTCTGTCCAGTTCGTCTTCCTCCTAATTAATTGATCAACAAACTTCCAAGCGGGGAGTGATTTGGACTGACGGGTTCAGGAAAGCATCAGGAAGCACGTGACGCTGTGGGCACGACCCATTTACAATACCTAGAAAGGCTGTTAGTTGGGCAAGTTGGCACAAAGAATTATAACCAATAAACAAATAAATGTCTTGTTGCCTCATGACCAAAAGGACATGTAACATGTACGTTCGGAAACCGGGGCACTGTCTACTTATTCAATAGCATAAGGCGCACAGGCAGTGCACTCGGTCGCTATCCAGTGGCACGGAGCCAACTGTTAAGCGCGCCCTGTCATTGGTACCCTGCACCTCTGTATGTAGCCCAATAAAACCCGGACATGATCAGGCGTAAAAGGGAAGGACTAAAAGCGTGCCAAACAGTATCCGACGTATTGCTCGTGGTGAAATGCTCGGACCTCAACAAAGATCTTCGCTCGTCTCTCGCCCTGGTTAGGCTGGCCAAATAGACGACACCGTAATAACCCTTATTATTTGGTCTTACAGATATCAAGTATCAGTATTCAAGCCATTTCCTGCACCGTGGACCTCTACAAACTGTCTTTCAGAAAAGTTCCGATCTCTGTGGTCTCTTCTTTACTTCGAACTAAGTTAATCCCTCTTTATTTCGTTATAGAATCCGTTTTTTTTTTTTTTTGAAAAAGTGTGAAGGGAGGTTGTAACGTTAAAGGTACGCAATTTTGTCGTTATAATTGCCAGTATTTGTCTTCTTACGCCTGTCTCACAATAGTATGACATCGCATGGTTTTTCTCTCTGGCGTATCTTGGCTGATCCTTGCCAGCAGGGCTTAGACGAGTGGCAAACGAAGAACAAGCCATTCCGATTTTCCTCCTTGATTCATTCATTTTGATTAGGTCATGGTAATCAGTAATTAATGGCTCTGCAGGTTGGAATATCCGAGGGAGCAGTGAGAATTGGCTAATGCACCGTGTGCACCGGGAACCACTTGGGAAATAAACTCCACCAAATTTGGATGATGGGTTCCAATGGACACTCCCTCGCACTCATTTCCAATGCCCGTAATTAATAGGCCCTTTGGCGTCATTAGCAGGAAACCAACTCTTTCGTGTTTAGCGGTATACGTCACCGAGGATCATTACCAATCAATTTGGCAAATGCTTATATCACGTGCGGGGAAAATAACATATTTCTGTTTGGTGTGTTGAGTACCTCACAAAATATTGGGCTAATTTACAAGAGACATTCTATCACGGGATTCCAAAACATCGCATTCATTATTTTTAACATTATGGCTTAACATAATGATTTACACATGCAATGAATTTCGCTCGTTCGTTTACTATTAAGTCACCAAGTGACGTTTACTTTCAAATTCGGTTCACTTGCCCTTTTACAACTGGCCTACTACAAAATTACTACCAATTCTGACGTTATGGCGCAGAATAGACCACCTACTAGTCATTAGCAAAATTGAAAAACGCCGTTAGTGAAAAATATGCTAGAAATAACGTAATACAGTAGAAATAGAAATAGAAATAGACGGTGGAAGGGGCATCCAGCCATCCACCCAAAAGTTGAAAGAACAACCCTTTCAGTAAAAAACCGAAAGTGGAGTTTGGTTCGGGAAACAGCGTCAGAAATGCGGAAAGGATGACCACGATTAGTATTGAAATTAGGAGAGAGAGAAAAGAGCAGGGGGGGGGGGGGGCTATTGAGGCTTAATGGCGCGTCGACAACTTGGTCAAAGAGCAGCTTCCCCACCAGGAGATTGTGAGTAAGTTGATAAATAAGTAAGCCACCTTTGTGAACTTACTTTTCACTCAAGTGATGTGACCCGAGATTTGAAACAGCGAACTAGTCCATCATCAAACCACTGCCTTTACCTATACGACCACTTGTCCACTTGAGCCAGTGTACAAGTGACCGTATGTTTACGTGGAGGCGTTATGGCAGTGACCTGGTGATAGACTGCTTCGCCTGTTTGAGTCCGGGTCACATCACTTGAATGAAGCGTAAGTGCATGAAGACGGCTTACTGTACTACGTTATTCCTCGTGTATGATTTTCGCTGTTGGCTAATTTGCAACTTCTCTTTATATTCTTTATACTCTTCTGCGTAATTCAGTAGCAGCTAATTGATGGAATTATGCCCATAAGAGATTGATTAGTGACTGCAAAGGACGAACTGGTACTACTAGAATATGCAATGAGTTAGTGTGAGATCTAATCACGATATTTCTTCTTAGAATTCTTCTTCGCTTTACCAATTTTAAATGGAAAAAGGAATCACACAGTAAGTTAGTAGTCTTACTGTGTGATTCCTTTTTACATTTAAAATTGGTAGAGCGAAGAAGAAATCTAAGAAGAAATATCGTGATTAGATCTCACACTAACTCGTTTTGCAGAAAATACCTATCGAATTTTGGGCATTTGGCCCAGATTGGACGTTTTCGATGTCACCTATACTGATTTGCTCGTGTAACAATTTGTTGATTATCTTGGCTTTTCTTTAAGGTGAAAGTTATTTTAACTTAGGGACTGGTCATTAGTTACCGCCGGCGGGGGGGGGGGGGGGGTTGAGGGGGGGGGGGCATGAAGTTAAGCGATTTGATTATCATATAAAAAAAAACAACAAATGAAGACTCGACTCCCACCACTCACTGGTTAGTCCGCATGCCTTGCTAAATAACGTTTTCGCTTACGACGTCATCACAATTCGTTAGCTGCAAGTAAAGAAAAAGGAACGCGGGCGAGGAGAAAATGTGACCAATCAGGCGTAAAAGACGTGCTACTGACTTCCTCTCGGGGAAGTCTGATCCCTCTCATCGCTTCTTAAAATGTCACGAGCCGCCCTTGGCAAACCCAATTAAAAGTCACGTGTCTCGGTTTTCGTCTGCAGGGAGCGCCTGCCGAGCACGTCAAACCGCATGACACAGCCATTTTGAATCTGGAGAGGCGAAGACCTCCGCGCACTCTAGCGAGAAAAAAGTGCGATGTCTACAGCTCGCTGCTGATCAAAAGAAAAGGAGTTTCCGACACCGTCTGATTAGCGATGACATACCGAAACTGCCTGTAATTTTTCAACCAACTTCCAATAAGGTTAATGACAAATTAACAAGGCATGACGTATCGTCGGAGTGATAGCCGCAGGGTGCTCCTTTGTGATGTGTTTTTTTTTTTAATCACTTCGGTAAAGTGAAACTCGATAGATCGAGCTAACTCGTTTACTGCAGTATCTTACAGAATTGTAGATGTGGCAGACACAAAATTCTCATGGCACGACGAAAGTTATCAAGGCTGTTACTTTGAATCGTCCTTATTTCTATAATGAATAGGAAAAGCTCACTGTTTACAAGTGACAGGCCTATTGGACAAATATGACGGTAGGGAGGGCTCTTACCTCATTCCTCCAGCGGAAAAAAATAATTCTGCCTATACGGTCTACTTAAGAACTAACAAGAATTCAAAGCAACAAATCCGGTCTTAAATTAGCTTATCAAAAGTAATAAAGAAAAAATTACATCACACTTTATTTCATCATTTTCTTATTTATTCTTAAGCGATTCTGTTCCTTGAAATAAATTAGTTAATATATAAATTGAGGAGTTCCCTGGAAAAAAGGCACTAATGAAAAATACATGTTTTGAGAAAAGGGCAAAAAACTGAGAACTAGTATTTTATGCTTAATCTTTGAAAGTTAGCATTTTCTGATGGGATATATATTCAGGTTCCTTTTTAAAACATATTTTTGTAGCAGATATGTTCAGGAAAATATGAAATTAGTGGAAAAGTCGTCAGTAGCACTGGTGGCGGCCATGTTGAAAAGCAGCGCCATCTCGCGGCGACATCCGGCGTTAAATTAAAATATTACTTGTAAGGCGCTTCTGTAGGTCGACTTCTTACCGTTTGTGCCCTTATTCCATAGACTATCAGATTTTTTAGGAGGCGGAAAAAGGCCACAAGTGACTTTAAGCCCTTTTTCTGGGGAACTCCTCAATTGGAGTACGACGATTGCAACACACGACGCAAAAGGAAACGCACAAAGGAAACACACAAAAATCAACCTGTATAATGGGTTTTACACGACGGTCCAAAATAATATTACAGCCTCTAAAAGAGCAGTGGCCTATTAATTAAATCAGCACATGCTGATTGTTTCCTGCATCGTTCAGTGATGACGCTAACTTTGAATTTTCAGATTTTGAAATTTGTTCCAACCATGTTGATCCTAACAACTATCTTCCCGCATTACTGGGAGCACCAGAGGCATGAACTTGATTGAACAGTTCTACTTCTTATATTGACATTCACTACTGTTTCTTCACTGAAATAATCATCAATATCTGCAGAGTGCTGTCTCTGATAAATTCCCAATCTATCCAACTTGTTTTAATGTCGCATCCTCACTCAATTCTTTGTATTTAATCATTAGCTTGTACTTGTGCTTTTTTCTTTCTCTATTTCTATTTCCAGAACTAAATTGTGATACACTTTTGATTATGATAGATTTTAGATAACGCCTTGTAAAAATGCGTTACGTGGGTTTTTCTTGTTTCACTCATTGTAAGGGTTTTTTTTATGTAGCCTTACATCCTACTATATAGGCTTTGCCCTTTAAATTCAGGCCGTATTCGTTAACTCTCCCCCCAATCCTCCCTCCACAAATTAAAATGGAAAGACCTTCATTCATACCGACATCCTATTACCGTATTTTTTAAACAATTCTCAGACTAAAAAAGCACAAAATGGATTACATACCTACCCAGAATATCCCAGCTTTATCCCTACTGTCTCACATATCGAATTATTCGCTCCAAACACGATAAACGCTTCAATAAACCCGAGGAGGTTCTAGCATAAACCCAGCTTGCATTGCTAACCGACGCCTCTGTATAAACTCCCTTCCCCCTCCCTCCACAAAGTTTGAGCGTAAGGACTCGTCCATCCATCACACACTTCCCCCCC
>JAHWFP010270612.1:0-12712 GCA_023313725.1 Lithobius niger | reverse complement strand
AAAAAAAAAAAAAAAAAAGGAACAACACTTCGCAGCAGCGCCGCGAAATTTCATAACTAAAACGAGATCACGTGACCCACATCAGCCTACTGGATGACGGAGAATCTGGAACGCGGATGCTGTGTTTAGAATATGAGCAATGCTATCGAAATAGTTAACCGGCCCCTTTAAGTTAATGTACGAAGACACCCAATAAGCGACTGGGGGGGGGGGGGATTGAGGCTTAATGGCGCGTCGACAGCTTGGTCATTAGCACCAGCCTCAGTCACAGTGCAGTTGTCTGGGTTGCCACTGCACCACACTTTACAGAGATGTTATACAAACCCCTAATCTAAATCTTGTCATACATCTGTCAGCGACTGGGGGAGGGGAGGTCAACGTTCTAAACTGGTAAAGGATGAAAGCGAGAAAACTAAAATGCACGTGTCGTAATAAGTCCAGGAATTAAACCCTGGTGTTCGTATTTGGCCCACAATGAACTAGACACACTCGGCACAATCAGACACATGCAGTTCACAATATTGGTTGCGTTGTGTTTCTTCAATTAACGCCAATATTTACTGCTATTCTTTAAAATAGTTTATTCGTACGGCTTCTATGGTTTTGGTAAGTCTACCCTTCCACTGAATACTTGAGCCAAGTGCCAACCCACCTCATATTCACCCAAATTAAAAGAACTTGTAAGCCTCGTGCTCGTATCGATTGTGGCATGTCAAAGATCTTAGGTTTTTCGCTTGGATTTCTCCAGCTAAATTGCCCCTCTCATCTCTGTGGGGCAGGTAACTCAGTTTGGGTTCGTACTCCCAAAAAACAAACAACAGCAGCAATAACAAGACAGACATTGTTGGTAAGTGGTAAAAGAAAATGAAAACGGCTTTGTTCGGGGTACTTTAGTTAGTTGGGAATGAATAAGTGATATCTTTAAATTCGAAAATGATTACTTCCGGCTAAATTGTGTCTCTCTTCATCGTGGGGCAGCTCAGGTCCTGACTTCAGCCAACCTTGGCATTTTCGGGAAAAGTGCTCTTTCAGCTCCGTGCTCATGTCGATTGTGGCATGCCAAAGATCTGGGTTTTTCACATGTATTTCTCCAGCTAAATAGTTTCCCTCCCCCTATCAAGTACAGAATGTGAGTAACTGCACACGAACCACCAAGTTTTCGCCATTCAAAGTCGTGACGTCAGCAAAAATACCTAAACCTCAAGCTTCTGGGTCCAATGACAATGGTGCATCAATGAATTTTGTTTGAGAGTCGATTCACAAAATGGGATCGGAGAAATTAGTGCATTTGAAACGTTTATACCACCAACGTTTGGGTTTTTTTTTTTAATTACAATAAATACTTGATTGCCTACTTTAGCCCAGGAAAGAAGGAGGGAGAAAAAAATTCTTACCATTCCAACCCCTCCCTCCTTTCCTGAGTGCACTACTGTCCCAAACACATCCGTTTAAATTTGACTGTCACCCAGCACTGCGACCACTTTTATCGGGAATCAGCGAAAAACGTTTATCGGAAATCGCTAACAAGTTTTAGTTTGAACATTTGCAGCGAATTATATACATTTATTTCACCCAACAGCAGGTCCATAGCCACAAATCCTACTTTAAGAAATTGTCTTTATTGCTCTTAGTAATAATTTGCTTGTTAGCGCTTCATATCTTCGATCTATGTTTGCCTTATAATACTTCGGAGCGAAAAGCACTTAACGAAATTGAGTTTTAATTCCGTTTGCCGTCTCAACTCAGTTACGACTTTGTAAAAAAAAAAATTGTTTTAAATTTTCAAAACGATCTTGACGCCTTAAACTAATTGAACGTTGGAAATTGTGAGTTCGTAACCCAAAACTCGTTAACTTAATGCGTAGGTGATTCTCTACAAAGCTGCAATTGAAAATAGGGCTCTTGGCAGCGTAAAGTTAACTTGGTTAAGACATGCCAAAGAACGATGTTCTCATTTTATAAATTAAATTTAGTGGATTAGTTTTGTCTATCTCAGCAACTACGAGAGCAAGTCCACGCAAGCCAGTTCCCAAGAGGCGTAACGCTGGGGAGTAGAAAGTCCACGCTGCTCTTTTGCGATAAGTACAATAACACTGGAAAGGAGACTCTACTTGCAAAATCCCTGCAATGATGTCAGTCTGGGTGGGTATACTGTGAAAGGGGTTCGATCGAGAAGAGACGATCCGAGGAGTTTTCATAATCATGGCCTAGTCTTGATTCGGTCAATTTCTTTCTGCTGTCAGCTCTCGTCTCGTTTCGTCGTGTCCCTTATCCCGATAAGTATCGTGTAATTCTGGAGTCTCCTGAATTCCTGAAACTTGCAACTTCTGTTGAAGATGTACAAAGAGGACTTACGTAAACTTACCGGAAAGCTTACCACCTTACCAGCTTACCACCAGCTTACCACAGCTCGCCAAAGTAAATTCCTAAACGCGCGGTGAATTTTGTGATCACTCACCATGACGTCACAGGTGAAGTATCGCACTCACTGTCTCCAGGAGGCGGTTTTTTTCCCAATGAATCCACGAACTATACATGGCAGACTTGCAGTTGTAGACATAATTTACGAAAGGAGCAGATTGTCGTCACAAAGATTCCCAGAAAAACTAAAAGCAGGTAACAAGGCATTTGCCTAAACGTAATAAACGTATTTATGACCGGTATTTAGCTTAAAACTGCATATCAACGTCCTTGACAATGCAATTACAACGGTTAGCACACGATGGTGAGCATGTGTTCGCAAAACACTTCTTTCGTGACATTGGCCACCATTATGCTCATCGTTGCGCTAACCAACACTGTTTTTACTGAAAGTTGGTTTCAAAGGTTGTGGGTTGGATTCCCCACTCAGGCAGTCTGACGTATAAGTCCAAAAGGCAACGTCAATAGGTTTGCATCTGTATTTATTTAACACTTGTTGAGCCTTTGGCTTTTCTGTCCTTAATCCTTATAAATGCACTTTAGAAATGCTCCCTGGAGATGCCCAATTACGGGTTGTTCAGTTCATTTCATCATTTACAGAAGAACATTCTCTCGTGTTCAAGCTTCTTCCAAATTAGTAGAATGGAGAATCAGCGGCTTACGCATTTCTGTACCTGGTTTGGTGACGTCATATCCGGTTTATACGGTGCGAAATCACGATAGCGGATCAACCAACTTTATACAATGACTTAAGGGCTCGTTTACGCACCGAAAAATTTCTCGCTTACTAGCTTTCACTTGGTTAATACTAAATATCCTGGCTACTTCTCTCCTTTACCGAAGAATGTGGCTTTCAAGTTGTCTATACGTAGTAACCATGACAACAACGCGGACGCAAATCTCCTCCTCGTGCCTCGCGACACGATGTACGAAGCCTGCAACATGACAGCGTCGATTTACGACAACTAGAAAACAATTCTGACTGCTGTACAAGACGACGGACAGATTTCTGAATGCCGGTATTCGATGATTTGTCTTCGATTTGACAACCCCGAAATGGACGCCATGATGGATTTTGAATTCTCGCTGCGAGTAGCTATTTATTCTGCCGTCGTTTGATCACTGCTTAATGCTCCACAGACTTTGGTTGGTTCCAGTGAACCGCGTTAACCGTAACATCTCTCCCTCCATCTTTCTTCTATCCTTTTACCAATCCAGTTCATTTGTATCCAATCTTTCTGTCTCTCCTTTGGCGATAACGATGGTCTTTGTCTGTCTTTTTTTTTTTTAGCCTCTGTAGTATTTGGTTTGTTTTCTCACAAACATCAAGATGCTCGTAAAGCAGTTTCTTATGTGGATGCTCTTTTGCTAAAAGGAATGCCATGTTTTCTCTGTTTTTGTTCCTTTTATTTTTCTATTTAGTTCTCTTTATTTTTATGCGACGCGACACAACGTAACTTCATGCTGACTCATTCTGCGTCTGGTGAACAATTCGTACTAATTACTGCAGTGATTAGCATTACACACATCACTGAACTTCAGTGTTTCACGACCGTGATTTTTTATGGCAGAAAACGATTTTGCAAATTTGTCAATACCAGTAAGGAAGAATTATTCTTATTTCTTCCTTCCTCCAGGGAATTTAGGATTATAAAATAAAACTTAATTTGATTAATTACGTTTGCAGTAATGTATGGCACACGTTGCGCAGTGAATGTGGTGTTTTCTGTCCGCCACACCACAAGGAGTCAACAGTAATGTAATACAATTGACAGTTGTAGATTGGACAAAGTGCAGCATGGAGCTTCCTGCGCAGCTGCCTTTTATTACCTCAGATAGGAAGTGTCTATATACGTGTCATAACCTTGGTGACAATGCCACCTGTGGTAGACATAAAGGAACTACAGTGCCAATGCTATTAATTAATTAGCACTGCTAACATACATTACACTCACTCCCTAAAAAGAAAGGGATTAGTGTGCACGCAAAATTTGTCAGTGACAACAGCGACAAGCTATGGACAAGTTAAATGCAGTTATGTACCAGTTACTATTCCTTCACCATAATTATTATTGAAATCCACAATTATTGCACAAGTATTATTTCGCACACAAACTTTCCCCGTGAAAAAAAATATTGCACCTCACATAATAAGAGTCGATGGAATACGTGCAACACCAGGACGTAATCAAATTTAGGGAAAACATATTATTGAATGAAATAATATATTGGCTACAATGCGTCTCACAACCAATATAGAAATTATAGATTGTGGTATTGTGCCTCACTCGTACAATGGCCTGATCGATGTAAGGTTTTGGGCGAAATACCTGTGGACAGTTTACGTGATCCACTTCCAGACACATGCAGAGTTTCTGAACAATCTGGCGCAAGATCACACGACATTGTAGGCATAACAATGTCGGGGTAGCGTTACTTCTGCGATGGCACTCACCTCCGACTTGAAGCAAGAATGGTGGCACTTCCTACAAAATCAGAAGCATTTCGAATCGGAACCTGGACGTGGTAATTCTTCAACGAAGCCTTCGCAGCAGGACATTGGTACAGTTCCTTGTGAGTGAAGACTATAGCACCACCAGGGATGCAATACAGCTTTCAGGATGTCACGTTTAGGAGTATCAGATGATAACAACCAATACAACAAGTGTTCAGAGTTTTTCAATGCGTCTTCGCCAATGGAGATCATCACATGTTTCGACAATGCTCTGCAAGTTGCCCTTTAAGGAATCCATTTCGATTTTTTACTGTTTCTGAAAGCCTTGGTGTCAACTGCTCCTCCAATTCGAAACGTCCCTTAGGAATATTCAAAGTAGGTTTTATTTGCATATTTGCGCTTCTTCAATTCAGGTTTTGGTACATTAAAAGTAAACTTAGTGAAGCGTGCCAAACAATAACTTGCAGGGAGCAACGCCGGTGGTCGTGCGTGGAATTATTCTGGCTTGTATTAGGAAATTTAATGTGGCAATTTCGGTTAACAAACCGAAAGTGCGATTGGCTTTTAGCGAACATTTCAGTGATTTCACCAAATGTTCGTTGGTTGCATTACTGGCAAGGTAGAAAAGAATGTTTGTAATATGACAAATACTCCTTTTCGTGTTAATACTGTTCGAATTTGTTTGGGAAAATATTCGATCCGTTATCAGACACTCGCACAATACAAAATCCATAGGCTACAAATACTTCTCTAAATTTCTCAATAATTTTAGAACTTGACTTTATAAGAAACACATATTCTGAATGCGCATCCAAAATTAATAAAAAAAAATTTTCTCATCACACGGCCCTGCAAAATCAACGTGGTCTCCAACGACTGCAGGCCTTTCCACAGCATGCTTCCTAGTAGGAGTACTACTTACTTAAGGTTTATTTAACATGGTTCACAGGTTTCCACCATTGATTCTAAATCATGGTCAATATTGGGTCACCTAACTCGTGATCTTGCAAGGGCTTGAATCCTAACAATTCCACAATGCGCCAAATGAATCTCATTACTGACACATAGGCATAAAACACCACGAATTGCTAATCAATTCTTAAAGTATCGCATTATTATCCAAAGACAATTAGTTTCTACTAATGAAAAGTTTTACACCCATGACCGCAACTTTTCTTTAGAGTAAACTTTGGGAGTTGGTCACTCAAAACTGGCAACGACTCAATTTGTTGTAGATTCATGACAGTTGCACCAGTAAAACAAGATGGAGACGCTTCATACTTCAAAGGCAGATGAGGCAAACTATCAACTGTCAAATTTGCCATGCCTACGGTATGCTGAAATTCAAAATCCTTGCCATTCAGGTACAGTGCCCAGCATTGTAAATGTGCAGCAGTCACATCTGGAATGGATGTTCTAGCACTAAGAATCTTTTAAGGGGTGCCAAAATCGATGCCAAGTGTGGCACGAATTCGGAGAACTGATTAAAAAAAAACCTAAAAACCCTAAACGGTAGACTTCAATTCAGAAGTGTTACTTGCTTCTAGCTATTTAACAAGTCATTTTTTTTTCTAGACTAGACAATAGAATTTTCACCGGCACATCAAAAGTGTCAAAATGCAAAGTCACATTCTCATAATAGTGAGACCAAGATTTTGAACTAGTATCAATTTTCTCGATTTTATTGTGTGCTTGAAGAGTAGCCATTTCAATGACACTGTCCTCGAACACCGACTATAACTTATCTTTGAACTTAAAGTATCACCAAGTGAAACACTATCCCCACTTATGATGCTAAATGAGTCTTTAAACTTTATTTCATTTGTTTCCTCATCACTCATAAGTGGCAGAAAAAGATTTAATAACGAATTTAATAATTTGCGTAAAAAGCCTATTAACACTTAGGTAACATTTACTTTTAACATTACCATTTACTTTTGACTTTGAGTATTTTACTATATTACTATATTATATCAAAAGTTGATAGCTCACACGTGTACTCCTTTTCAATAACATTGAACTATTTCGTATTCTTACACAATCTAACTGTTTTACTAGTTTTATATGCTCGTAAATATAAATACTATTTACTACATCTTAGCTTAATTTAAAAAAAAAGTTCAACCTTAATTGCCCTCTGAAATCAAACCTTGAATTAATAAACAAGAATGTAAATACCCCAGTACTAAATTGTGCATAAGCTAGAAAATTGCACATTATCCCCCAATATTGCTTCGACAAGACCTTTGAGACATGGAAAGTTCTGCAATAGCGAAATTAATTCTTCATCCTTAGCGATGTTTTGAAACTAGCCGAGGACCGTTTTTGTCTGGAAAAGCGGCTCCCGGATCCTTCCCGAAGAGGTGAAGCACAACGAAGAACGAACAAAGGACATCCACGTATACTCCAAGAGCATTCCCTGCTGCAGCAGGTTCACCTCTATTGAAGCAAGGGACTTAAGGGAACTGATACCTTTTTTTACTAAACGGTGCCTTACTAAGCCTTTGCGTTTCGGTCTAAGCTCAATTTACAGAAATTGAAACCATAATTTTAAACCAAGTTATAAACGGAACCGATGTCGCCGTTGTGGTGTTTTCTCCTTACCAAACCCTAAAGTTGCAACAGTGAAGTGACACAACTAACAGTTCTAGGGTTGACCAAAGTGCAGTGCAGTGCTTCCAGTGCTGCTGGCTTTTATTACCTACGACCGGAAGAAACTACACACGTGTCATAACCCTGGTGACAATGCCACCTGTGTAGACATTAAAGTAACATGGCAGTGCTACTAATTAGCACTGCTGACACAACAGTGTAAATGAGAAAATGTTCAGACTTCATTAATGATATTAATATATTCCGTATAATTGGGAACAATCACTCATTAAAAATGACATACACTGTATACGTCAATCCAAAGACGTCAAAGCCCAACAGAATTCCACAATTCAATTATTCAACGGACCATTCACGCACCTGTAATTTCGTTTCGTTGTAGTTTTCGAGGTGTTAAATGGAATGACTTGCATATTTATATTTCAGGCAGCCGAATATTGGCATAACAATAACAAGACAAGTGGTGTTTTCGAACATTAAACCAATAGGGAAGGGTCCGTTGGGATTTATTCTGTTTGATGGTGAAAGCAGAAATAAGTTTGTTTGATTCGAATACACATTTCTGAGGGATGATTTCGTATGACGGCTTTCAGTCAAAACAACGCGGCTAAGGTTTTCGAAATTATTTCGAGATCACAAAAGGGAGGTGAGATTTTTTTTCTCGCGGGTCCCGTTTCACAGTGATGTTTAACTCGCATTGTTTTGTAATTTAAAGTTTGACTTAGGAATCAAGCCTTCGGAATTTTTTGTCGAGTTTTATCAAGAGTGGCTAGGTGGATAAAGTTAATAACCAAAAGGTTTTCTTTCCCTACCCATTAGTACTATGGCAGCAGTTACTTGACGTAGTCAATCGTTTAATTAGGCTATATCGTTGTATGTATTTGGCCAGTTTCTTTTTTTTTAATTTCCGTTAGCCATTATTTACTAAACAAAGATGTCTTCAAAGACCAAAATAAGTCAAATAAGCGAAATAATTAATTCTTAAGGCACGTAATAATTAGAAAATCACTAGCAGAATCTTCCAGGTGCATTTTCCTGAAAGTAATTCCTCCCTAGCACGTCTGTGTGTGAGGTTCCTGCATTCGTATGCTCTTCTAAACTCGAGGTTTGACCAATTTAGGTGGTCATGCAGAGCCGGATTACGGAATTTTCAGGCCCTTGGACCCAGTCTAAATTTGGGCCCTTCACCTTTAAAACGAAGCACATTTTATTGACATATGAAAAAAATTTTTTTTACACCATTTTGCTTTGGATTCACCCCTAGCTGACATCGAAATATCGGTGGTACCCTCACAAACGGGAAAAAAAAATTGTCGACTCATTCATACCAGATACCCTCCAGCTAGCGGGTCCGGGGGAGCGCATTGAGTTCCTCCAGAGTGGGAGGTGGGGCTGACGGATTTGTAGGCATTCTAGCATCATTCCTGGCTTCAAACAACAGGTTATCTTAGACATTACTTTTAGACATTTTATAAAGACGTTTCATTAAGTTTTCTTCAAAATCAAAGCAGTATTATTTTGATCCGTCTCCAGGGGCAGTAGGTGATTGCCTAATCGGTGTATACCCGTTTCGTCGATTCCCGTTTCGCCGAAAATTATGCTGTGACTCAAATTCGGCGAAAGGGGAATTCCCGTTTCGCCGAATCAAAATATCCTTAAACTATTTGACGTTGCAGAAGCTAAATATGCACTCCTAATTGGAAGGAATTTGAGATCAGTTTCGGTATCTGATGTTACATGTTTAGCCGCAGCGAGTGCGGCAGCGCTAGCGAGGCACGTAATTTGAAAAAAAAATTACTCGGCGAAGTGGGATGCGCCGAAACGGGAAACACTAATTAAAATTCTGGGAAACAGGAATCAGCGAAACGGTCACACACGGCCTGCTCTGCTTATTTGGTAATCCGACACTGTATTAAATAGAAGGTGTCGGCGATTAAACTTAAAGCTTTTTGAAGACCCAAGTGGTCTTCAAAAGGCACCGTCACACCAGCAAATGACGGCATAAAAAGGCATTTTTTTAAGAAGGGCATCGTGAGAAAATGGGGCCTAGTGATAGCGAAATACAAAAGTTGTTTGGGTTGTTTCCGCCCCCCCCCCCCCCTCCTCCATCCGCCTGCGGGCCTGGAGTTCCATCTTGAACCAAGAAACTGACGCTGTCAGTAAAGCCGAACGTGGTGGAGTGTGGCAAGCAGTAGTCGGCAAAATTGTGTTAAACACCATCCCACGGCACATGATTGTAACGCGACTAATATATATGAAAACACAAAAAGTAGCGTTAAAATAGCAACAACGTGGGTTGCACAAGCATGGTAAATTGCCTTCATAAAAACGTTTTACCGCCGTTTAATTTTTTGGTAGATAAGTCTTTTTTTTGGTAGACAAACTGGTTGTAATAATTTAGAAAATATCCACCCTGAAAAAGAAGGGTCCCTCCCTCCCCGCTTCGAAATTCAGTGGGCCTTTGGGGAGCCGGGCACATCGGGCCCAATGTGTAGCAAGCACAGCCCTGTGGTCCAGTAACCACAAAAAGTAGGCTGATAGGATTTTTGGATGATAATATGCCAAATGGGTAAAAAAATTAAATCCGTTTGGATAATTTACTGGTAAACCCAAATGGTAAAGGAAACGCAACCAAAAGTCCACTGGCTCACCTGGGCGAGGAGTTTACAGCAGGTCGTGACTGGACCAACTTTGGTTCACCCACCAAGTTATCAACATATTGACTTTAATGTGTTCAACTGCCAAGTAAAACTTGTCGAAACATCTTTGGACTACCTTTTGCCTCGTGAACATCGTAGCTACCATCGTGGCAGAGGTCAGCCTATTTGCCTGAGAAAGTTCATCTTGTCGGTGAGTAGAAAGCCAACTCTCACAATGCCCCTGCCGCACGATACTGGTAAGGGTAGTATGGCAGGTTACCAATCTACTTCAACGGTTATACATCAATTTCGGGCTATACTCTTTATATTTCCCTCTCCCCCAATGATGATTTGAGGTTTACAATTTCGAACTACGGGTTTGAACTTCTTCGTCTACACGTTTAGTTGACTTAATGCGCCCCTAATTTGAGAAATTTGAGAAAATTGATGCGTGCGTTAGTTAGTTAGTTTGTTTGTTTATTGTTTAACACTGTACGGCCATAAAAACACAACACTGAGTGCTACAATTTTGCGGATGGCATTGAGGACAGCTTAGGATGTGTACATCGCGCATATTCTTTGCCTTTTTTTTTACTTTTTTTTTCTCTATTAACGTTTTAATCTTGAAATCAAGGACCAGAAAGTAATAACGCGGACTGAGCAACAAACTAACTGCAGGGTGGCCATCCGTAAGAAATCTTTGCTAAACTTCAGAACAGCGTACAATGATGCTATAGAGCAGTTACATTTGCCGCCATATTGGCACCAGTATGGGTTTTGGAGGGCATAACTACAAGGTGCACTACATAAAAATGGAGGGAAAAACAACGGAAGAGCGTATTTCTTAGGCTTAAAATAACGTTGTTTTCTCCAACAACAAAAATCGCGCGTTTTAGGTCTAAGAAATCACTCTTCACAGCATCGGCTTCAGTATGACGCCCTTCTGTTACTCTCTGCAGTGCCCCTTGCAGCTAACCCATTAAGGCTCCAGCATAGAATTGTATATACAATAATACTACTTCGTGTCACTGCTCTATACATCGTGCATATTTCTTTGCCTTTTTTTAACTTTTTTTTTTCTCTAATTAACGTTTTCATGTTGAAATCAAGCACCAGAAAGTAATAATGCGAACTGAACAACAAACTAACTGCAGGGTGACCATACGCAAGAAATCTTTGCTAAACTTCAGAACACCGTACAATGATGCTATAGAGCATTGACATTTGCCGCCATATTGGCACCATATTGGCACCAGTATGGGTTTTGGAGGGCATTACTACAAGGTGCACTATACAATAATACTACGTCGTGTCACTGATCTATACTATGTGTGAATTGAATTTGAATTCAGTATCCCACTTGGACCCACGGATCAGCAGAGGATCACCAGCCACACCAAAAAACCAACACATTCCACAAAAAAATATGCATAAAAAATATTTTTGTCGGTCACTTTTTGTGTTGACAGTTGTTGCGATGACAAGGCTTAGATGGCCAGCTATGTAGTACGTGGACAAAATTCGAAAGCGAAACTTCGGTAATTTATTTCCAGCGTCGTACTTTCTTTCAGTATGATCAATTATTATAATTAACCATTATCATTAACAATTGCCATTTTTCTCGATAGTTTTAAGTGTAGGCCAGGTTTGTTAAATGTTTAGTTTGTAACTTTGGTTGATTAATTTAGTAATATATTCTTTTTATGTTTAAAATTTTAAAAGCGCTTCAGCTAAAAGCCAAATCCTTTGAGCCCTGGTAAGAATTTAGTCAAAATTAGTACAGCTAACACGCCCAACATTGATTTTGCGAGAGAATTTGTAAGGTTCTTGGTTTTGTGAGTTTAAGCTATTTTCGAACGACTGTGGAAATATTATTAGGTTAGGCTGTAGCAAAACCGTTCCTCCCCCCCCCCCCCCGCTAATTTCGTATACGTCGCACACGAGTGGACTTCTAAAACTGGGAGCAGCTTAAAGGCGGAGTCTCTAAGATAATTTCACGTGTTCCACCAATAGTTCTTCATGAAAGAGTGACCGTTTTTACTTTTGTGGAAACCACGTTAAGAATTGCTCTGTGCAGAGGTCTTTACCTAATAAATATGTGATAAATATCACATGTGCTGCGATATTTAATTCGTAAACATTAGCCTTTCAACGACCCTCTAAGTCGGAAGGAGTTTAGTTTCTCAAGCCAAGGCAGGTTGACTGGAGGAGTAATTGCATGTCTTGTCGCCCGACTCCACTCCAGTTCTCGTGAGTACCCGGAAGTTGACGCCTCCTAGTATTGCTTTGAAAGAAAAAGAGTTAAATCAACTAACCTGGAGCCAGGAAACTAAATCTGCATCTTCACAGCTTTGTATTTGTATTTTGTAATCTATCTGCATTTTCAGAACAGTGTTAGACATGCAACGTTATGAATATTGTGGATTAGTGACGTAAAGGTCGTGGTTTCAAACACAGGCACGTAAGCCTAATGACCATATTAAAGTCACATTTTGTCAACTTTATTCCCAGCATGGAATAAATTAACTGGAAAAAACCATTAGAGCTCGTATCCCCATACTCACAGCCCTGAAGGTACACGAAT
>JAHWFP010270610.1:13516-95247 GCA_023313725.1 Lithobius niger | reverse complement strand
AAAATAGTTTAGAATATAGCTTAATAAATTTTATTCGTCTGAGAATTTCAAAGAATACTTTAAATAAGAATTTATGAATAACATTGAGAGCCCTCAAACAAGCTGTAAATGATACTGAAGTTTTAAAAAGCACAAATTACTGGCGCCATCTAGTTTTTGAAATTGAAGGTTTTCATTGTTTAGTTCCAATGGTGGTCGAGGCGAGTCTCTGTCATCGGTCAAACGCTAGGACACCACCCTAATAGAAGTGTGTTACTCATCGTTCCTACGGAACTTTTCATGGACTCATGGTACTACTTTAAAGGTAGAGTGTTTGATGTTGGGAAACTTATTCAAATTCCAAATAATAAAACACGAGAAAACTTAGAAACACTTTGTATTCATTTAACCAAACCACCTGTTCATAATCACTTGATGCCTACAACCGATCACCTATAAGACTACATAAAGTTATGCAACGATGCTTGCATCAACTCATTTCCACCATTCAAAATGCAGGGACCCACTATGTAAAGCATTTAACGACCTTCTCTTATCATTTGACCTCCGGACTTGGGTGAATTAGGAGCTAACTGTCGGCACATTCTTTCGAATTATGCTGACTTTTATTTTATTTTATTTTAATTTCACCATGGGACCTTACATCCTTAAGACTTGTAAGGCTTATAACATGACCTATCTGCTCTGCCATTGTTGTTATGAATTTTTAATTTTCAAGTTATTTGACTTGTTTTAACTCTTCAATTGAAAACGGTTCCGAACTACGAACCGAAACATCGTGATTTCGCCCTACACATGCATTTGATGGCTACTCTGTTTACAGTTTTAATTACTAAAGTGCTTTTTAGCTTTCTTCTTTTTGAAGGGCAGAGTATAGCATTTTTTTGTTGTTTGTTTTCACTTTAGGGAGCCGAACCCAAACAGGAAAATACAACAACGTACAGTATAGGTTAGGTTACGTTTATCATATCAAAAACCAAAATTGGTAAAAGGGGCCGCCAAGTTCCGAATGGTTCGGCCCTTCAAAGGAGTGATATCAACACACCAAAACATTCGCCAAGTTAATCACACCGCTGAATAGTTCGAATGTTAAATGAAAACTAGAACAATGCTACTTTCGGTAGCAATGTTCAAGTTTTCATTTAACGTCCAAAGTATTATTCGGTGCGATTAAGTTGGCGAAACGTTTTGTGTGTTGATATGACTCCTAGGAAGGGCAAGTCCCATTCGGAACTTGGCGGCCCCTTTTACCAGTTTTCGTTTTTTATATGATATCAGTCCTTTTTTTTTAAATTGTGTATTAGACTCAACTCCACTACCGTGCAGATGTGTAATAAAGTGGCACGTCAACAAGAAATTGGTTTTCAACAATTTGCTATTACCTTTAGCCTATAGGCCGAACCATTCTGAACTTGGTCACCTCTTTATGGGTTTTTGGTTTGACTTTAATTTTGTTGTAATTTGTTTTATTTCGTTAGTTTTGGTGTGTTGATATCACTCCTTTGAAGGGCCGAACCACTCTCAAGTGGTAAATTGGACGTGAATACAATTTCTTTGGCAATGTTGTTTAGATTTGTCGTGCTTTACTAGTGTATTTCTAGGCACGCACGTCAGTATACACGTTGTCATTGTCCGAACTTTGGCTGTCCAATTGAGAGACGATGCCGACAATACTAACGATGGTTATAACAATATTTTCGTACTTACGCGCCATCCCACGCCATCTTCGTTACACCCCCTAGGTTCCAAACCATAAAAGGTACGCAGTTCGTATCGTACTGCAGCCATTCCTCAAATTTCATAGCTGGAACCTTCCCGTTATCTCGGTATCGACGAATAATCACCCTATGGAAATTAACATGGGGATGAGCGGACTAGAATTAGCTAGCTAGCTAGTTACACATTTTCAACGTTATAATGGGTCAGATTTTGCATTGATAGCAGCTTAGCTGGCATTCCTACACGAGTTAATTTTTGTCAGGTGGGTCATTGCTCTTCATTGCTGGGCAATTTAAGCTTTTCTACCGCATTATTATTTTTCCACAAGTACCTGACTATGCCCTACTATGCTTCAAGATGTAAGCCACTGACGCTATGGCGCCGCGCTACATTGGTTTACAACTTTGACAATTGAATTGATGTGATGTTTGTTGCGATGATTGTTGCCTAACTTGGCGCAAAACACTATAGCGTGTGTCTAGATTTGAGTACTAAGGGCTTTAAATGCCATACACTCACCCTAACAACAATGGCTAACAACAATGATCTTGAAGACGTGAGTGGGCAGCAACCCAACACAAGCACGAATGGAGAAATATCGCTTATGGGAGTTTGGTGGACTTTTCGACAAAATTTGCAGACGATCTTAAATCCACAGCAGAAAATTTTATCACCGGGTCCCTTCCAGTGCAATCGGTGAGGAAATTGCACGAGTTCATTATTGGTCTAAAATGTGGTAGTTGCCACGTTCTTCCTCGAAATGTCACACATTTCATATTGGTCATTTAAGTCCTAAATATATGTACCAACTTGAAGAGAATTTCTGCCATTCGTGGAGGTGGTCAAGGGACAAGGCATCTGGCTGTCCTAGGACCTTTAAGTCATCCCTTCACTGATTGAAGATCAGTTCTTTAGCATTCCGCCGGTTGGTGATTGTTAACAGATGTTTTATATCGTGAAACCTTACAATTAAAATGTTGGCATTCAAGGTCTTCGTCCGCTCAATTTTTGAATACGACACACCGGTGCGGTCCCCCTATCTTGTGATAGACATTGACCTAATTGAGTCCGTCCAGCATAACTTCCTGGACTCCACGGCGTTGGTCACATTAGACGGCTATCAAGGACAGGGCTTGAGCTGTTGGAATTACGGAGATTGAGATTTGATTTAATATTAACTTACAAGATTCTACTTAATCTTATCTCAGTGGACCTGCCCTTTTTAATTCGACTTGTCACACGTCGAATTAATGCGGTTGTGGCCAAAAAACGGGGGTAGCCGATTTACTTCAACGACATCTTCTCAAAAACCCGACGCATTTGTTCAATTCTGATCCGACGAAATTCAAGTATGCGGTTGGGTGACTTGCATTGCGCCAGTACACAAGGTATTATGCTCTAGTCAATTTAGTTAGGGCGGTTTTAGTTCGCTAACCTCTGAAAAGGTCTCTGAGCGAAAAACTGTCGTCAAGTAGTACACGATCAGTTGCTTACGTCAGCGCTTCCTCAGCGTAAGCGGCGTGTAACTGCGCATTTCAGCAAGTCAGCTCTTCAACATTGCGGTTGGTTAGAGGCTATCGTTTACGTCGAGATGGCTCCTCTCTTATGGCGCAGAACAACACAAAGTGAGTCATCACTTACCTTTGCGGTGATCTGGATGGTACACCGAATTTCTATGATTGAATCTGGACGGTACAATGAATGCGATGCTCGTATAAGACTTTTTCTGTTAGTTACTGCGCCATCCTCGCTGCTTTTCGGGTGCGATATATTACAGTATTTTATTACGCGTATTTGTGGTGTTGTTTCCTATTAAACGAGTGAATGATGTCCTGTTTTCACAGTGACGGACTGGCCAGAGGGAGGGAAGGGCGGGATATTCCTAGTGGCCTTTGACTTTTTAAAAAATCCGTAACAGGAAGACTCACGTAAGTTTTATTGGTTCGACATTAGTTTTAACCACAGATTTAAAATTACAAATTATAATAATAAAGATAATTATAAAACGCTAGTAAAACAAGTACTTTGTATTGAGTAGCCTAACAAAAACTGGCCACATGAAATTGCAGTGTTATATTCAATGTGGACTTTTGTCACAATTTTCGTGTGAATATTTTAACTTTTGTTAATACACCTAAAAAGTGTAAATAAATTTAAAGTAGTCAACCTCACGTACCCTCAGCGTAATATGATTTATCCTACTTCCACCCCCCCCCCCACACAAATTACCTGCTGAATTTATGAAATATGGTGTTCAAAGTTTTTAAAAATGTAAAAGTCTGATGAACAAGAACAACGGGTACGGGAAACTGTAAAACAACGAAGCTTTCATTTTTTTTTTGTAAGAAAACCAATATCAGCGTCCGATGAAAATTTATCTGGTCAGTGATTGCATCGTCGCACACAAGATTCTGGCTCATTTGCCGTATCGTAGTAGCAAACGTTACAATACAATTTTTTTTTAATATAATGTGCAATATAGTAGATATTCTTCAGCAGGGCCGGGCCAAGGTCAGCGAATTTGGGGGGGCAAAGCGTAATTTGACGCCCTCTGTCAGGTTTGCGCCCCCCCCCCCCCAACTTATACTCTTAAAAAAAATGACTTATTTGGATGGGTACCAGACAATTCGAACCAGAAAATTTAGTCTCAGTAGAAAGTTTGGTCCCAAAGGTAAAATAAAGGAACGCCTGCGACAATGTGGTCCCAAGTATAATCTTAGCAATGTTGGTGACATTTTGGTGCAACATACAGATTTAAGAGCACACCCTGAGTTCACGCTTCAAGGCAGGCAGTGAGTTTCCGGCAGTTCTGACTGGCATGGCATTAGGATGTTTATCGTTCCCGTGTGAAGTTTAGCCCCCCCCCCCCCCTCGCAAGGTTTTGGTTGCACTGACGTGGCAGGTGTGCAAGCGATAACACAATGAAAATAGACTTGGAGTACTTCATGGAGCTCAACTTATTTCCATTTAAATAGGGAATTCATTTTTTTTCTTGCGAGACTGAATTTTCGTAAGGGTCATATTTTAGATGCAACCGAATTATGGTACTACCTTATAATTGTCGGGGACGAATTGTCGAAAATCCATTTGAATGGCTTCACATCATAATGGATTAAAAAATCGTCGCCTTTTCGGCTAGCAGCCCCCCCCCCCCCCCCCCCCCGCCCCCCACCCCAAGACGCAGATCAATTCACCGCATTGGTGACCTTTGGTATGTTCACAGATCTATGAAAGTTGTGATATCCACCCAAAACCAAAACTGGTATAAGTTTCCAAAAAGGGTCGGCTTTGAAAGTAGTGATATAATTCAACCGGGGAAAGAACGCCAAAGTTAATTCTATTAACTAAGTTAATCACACCGAATAATACGTTGGACGATAAATGCAAACTTGAAGATTGCCGCCGCAGTAGCAATAATCTAGTTTTCATTAATTGGTGCGAATAACTTGGCTAATAGATAGGATTAACCTTGGCGGCTTTTTCCTGCTTGAATAATATCACTACTTTCAAAGGGCGATCTTTTTTGGAAAGTTGGCGCCTTGTCTTATACCAGTTTTGGGTGGATACATCTCAGGAACGTAAACTACAACCAGATTTGTATTCTACGAACTATAGGTTATTTGTATTTTTTTTCTTTTGTTAGTTACTTGCAAATGTATTAAAGACGGAAAGCCAAAGGCTCAAGAAGAGCTTAATAAATACAGATGCAAACCTATTTACGTTGCCTTTTGGACTTATATGTCAGACTGTCTGGGCGGTGAATCGAACCCACGCAACCACAGGCCGAAGTGCCACCGCTGAGCCATACTGACACATATTGCAATTATAATTCATGACCAATATTGCAGAGATGAAGCCTTTTTAGTTAGGTGTGGTAATGAATGAAGCAATATCTTAGAAGTTGCTCACTGAGGATTCCACCCACTTTCTTAAAAGAAACCTTTAAATAGGAAACCTCCCCCCCTCCCCCTGCAAAATGGTACGGTGTCAGTGGTTCACAACCCTTCCGGCAACCATCCACCAGCAGATGGTTAACCTTGTTATTTGTTATTTGTAAAACGAAGAGACACGTAAAACGATTAGAGAATCAAAACGCAATCGTTTGATGTTTAAGGCAAGGTTTAACTGAACCAAAGCTGAAACAGTAAAGGAACACGAATAAGCTTTCCTGTAAGGTTTCAGATACCATATAGTATTGCTGAGTCCACGTCAAACCTTACTGCTGACCTCAGCTTTTCCATAGCGAAATTACTAAGAAAAAAAAATTGATTTGATCAGTTTGGACAAAAATATGTGAGTTCCCCCAAAATAAAACTTGCTAAGCATTTCTGCCTAGATTTTCAGTCGTTTGAAGTTGTGATATCAAATTAATCCAACCGATGAAAACCTGAAACGTTAAACAAATTAACAGAAAAAGTTCTGCAGTAAGCAATTTACATATTTCTTCTTTTTATCTTCGAACTGCTGGGTGGCGTTTGATATCACGACTTCAAAGGGCCGAGATGCTTGGCGGGAATCCTTAACAAGTTTTGCTTTGGGGAGACTGATTACAGGGTCTTCAGTAGCTATAATTCGAAGCAAAAATTTGCGCGTGAAATAAACTCATGCATCAATACTATTTTAAAGTTTATATTATTTTTGTTTTAGTTTTTTAATGTGTAGCAAAAACTACTAAACTGCGTATTATTAGAAGAACTAGTTGTGCCCGTGCGCCTGCTGCGCCCCCCCCCCCCCCCGCCTCCCTCCAGGTGTTTGCTCTTTGGTTTTAAATTTATCACACCGAAGACCGAACATGTGAATGGCTCCCACACATGCCCACTTCCCCACAATTACTTTAACCCCCGCCCTAATCCCCACACTCCTGCCCCCTCCCGGATTCGCATACGTGTCCCCTCATACACGCTTGCCCGCCTCCCCTTTCCCGAAAACGTCACCCCGTGACTTTCTCCCTTTGGTGCAGCCCCGGAAAAATCGCTGGCGTGTGTTTGACTGAAGGCTAAAAAAAGCCCCGAGAAATCCAGCATTCAGTAAGAAAGTAGCCCATTTAAAAACAATTCAACTCCTTTCTGGAAGTGAACATTTAGGAAACAAATGCGCCTTTCCATCGTATCAGGCTGCCAATTTCGAGAAATTAAGAACCAATCGTCGTTTGGTTTAAAGTTGTCTGGTTTAGTAGACACGAGTTGTTGTTTTTTTTTTTTTTTTAGCTTAAACGCCGACAATGGCACAGTCCGCGCGACCAAAACTTTGTTGGCCGCTTTGGTACCACAACAATAACAAAAAATGAACCCAAAAACGGTGCGACAGGTCTGTAAGTGGAGCCATCTCTTCGGAAAAATTGTTATAACCCGAACTTGTAGTCCAAGGCCGTCAACAGACGGCGACATGGTATGTTTGCTAAGTGGCGCCATCTGTTCGAAGACGCTGGAAAAGTGGCCCAACCCGAATGTGAAGGCAAATCCCGTCAAAACATGGCACTACAGGGTGGGGTACTTGATTGTACAACGGAATGGCGTGGCCGGTGACTTGGCCGCCTGCTCCGTATTATATATGTAGATGAGACCACATTAAAACAATAAAAAATAATGCACTATTAGAAAAAGAATGGAAGCACCAAAACGCGTGATAAAAAGAAAAACGAAAATCCAAACACTGCATTGTGGAAAATCTTTTGTGGGCTCATGCGCTTCTTCAGACTCAAGTCACAAGCCCGTAACCAACCGATTTTTTTGGGCAGTTTCTTTGAGCAGTGTCTTTTTTTTGGGGTATTTTTTTTGGCAATAGTTCACCTTCCAACCGTCCAAGAATTTCATCTCTAGCCTCACAGCACGAAAACCCCGCCTGGGTCCTTTTAATCGTAACTTCAACATTTGTGTTTGGCAGGACAATAATTTTTGGGTAATTGATGGATTTTGCGGGATACCACCATGGATGCTCACTACTCTAAACTTAAGTCTCTGCACTATCAACTTCCATAAGTCATCGATGCAATTAATTAATCTAACTAAAATCTAAGTCTTTTTGGCATGTCCGCAGTGGGAATCTCAATAATCCTTATTCTATTGATGTTCGTAGTAGGAATCTCGATAATCTTTATTCTATTGAAGTCTGTACAGTAGTGGGAATCTCGATTATCTTAATTCTTTTGTTTGTTGGTGTGTGTGTGTTCGCAGTGGGAATCTCGACAATCTTAATTGTTTTGTTTCTTTGTGTGTACGCAGTAGACTTTCGATACTCTTAATTTTGTTTGTTTGTTTGTATGTCTTTCAAACTGAACTGTCCGTATAAATAATGATTCGAACTGTCTTTTCAACAAAGATGCACAGTACTGATGACGTCATGATTTTCAAAACTGTTTTTTTATGGACCTTCAACAATAATTGGCTGATGCAGTAACCTCACAGTATTTTCATGCAAAAAGAAAATCACAACAATGGGCTACAAAATTGGCCATATGCGGGGGGGGGGGGGGCGGGCTCTAGCACTGATTAATCTTACATTATAAACGAAAGTCTCATAGCAGAAATGAAGCAACCGCAACGACGACCCCCGGAAGGGGAACACCAGCGAGTGTGTCAATTCTTTGGCATGAAGTTGAAACTGGGACGTTGTTGCCCTGAAAAGAAGTTGAAATTGGCACATTGTTGTCTCGACTAACAATTTGCTCTGCACTGTCATCGCAAAGGCATGTCTTAAATGACGTCATGTACGAAGGACAGTTATATTTCGCACGCTACTGGGAGTGGGGAGGGGCCTGAACGGGGAATGCCCGTCGGTGAGGCAGTGCTTATGTTAGAGCCACTATTTGATTGACGAAAAGGAGGAGTGTTATACCAACAAAAATGTACTATTGCAGTGAACGATCAGGCATCACCGAGCAAATACTGGGAAACAACCACGGGTCAAACAAATCCCCGGGCGAAGCCGGGTACGATGCTAGTATATCATACACCTAGTATTAGCAACTTCAGGTCGTTTGAATAATGCATCAGGTGGGATTCATAAATTCCGCATATTATTAACTCCCGTTTTGCAATGTTACGACTGGTAATAGAAAACTTTGCTGGTTACTGATACTGACTTGTGATTTGAGTCTGAAGTGTGTGGAAGACATCTCCAAACCCTTAAAAATTAGATCTTGTCCATGTACCTGATGTATTCCGAGTTTTGTCACTAAGTTTTAATCTGACAAATGTTTTCCACAGTGCATGCAATTGTTTTTGAATTTTAATAACTCTTTTACTGTAAGACTAACTATTTCAACGACAACCATTGAGCCATTTGGTCATCACAGGATGTCCATATTGTCTTGTTGCTTTTTTTTTTGTTGGTGTTGTTGGGACTCTTTACTTTCACCTGGAGAACCAATGAGCCAATTCTCAATTTTTATAGCTTAAAATATAGGCAGTTTTAACAAGATACAGATTCTTGTAAAGGTTATTTTAAGGGGGCTAAAATATTGTTGTTGTTGTTCATGTTGGGACCTTTTGCTCTCACCTGGAGAGCCAACCGACGAACCGAATATGGAATTTTATAGCTTAAACTATAGATATACCAGGTCCCTTTGAAAGTTATTTTAATGTGACTATATACATTATTTTTGTTTTTCTTGCTCTTTTTGGGACTTTTGCCCTCACCAGCAGATGGATGCGATGTTATATGCTTAAACAAGACACTGGCACATCTAAAAGTTATTTTAATGTGGCTGCAATAATGTTGTTGTTGTTGGTACATTTGTTCGTGCCTGGAGATCGAGCCAATGAACCAATTTTAAAGTTTTGTAGCTTAAACTCTAGTAATTAACAAATAACCCAGTGCCTTTCAGTATGCGACTAGTATATTTTTGTTGTTGTTGTTCAGACTCTTTGCCATCATTTGAAGATCGACCCAAGTATATCGAATTTCAATTTTAATTGCTTAAACTGTAGACATTAACAAGGCTCAGGTTCACGTAAAAATTATTTTAATGTACGGCAATGTTGTTAATGTAGTTGTCCTTGTAACATTTGGCTTGAGACAAACCAGTTGAGTTACTCATGCTTACGATTTACTTAGGGACTATTCGCACCCTTGAGGTAAAATTTCCATTAGCTTACTCTTGCCACGATCACTAATTTAACATTATATTTAAATTGAGATTATTTAAGAGATTTGCTCCTGCAGCTTCACTGAAAATATTTGATTTATTGAAAAATAGAAACTGAAACTTCAGAAAATGGAAATTACGTTTCGCTCCACAAGCAACCGACCTAATTCGGTTCTAATTTTCCGGGTCACACGCTGCACCAGGCATTATCAATATTTCATGAAATGCTCTATTCCTACGGATCATAGCCTACTTTATTGGCTAGATACTTTACGAAAATTGATTACGAAATGGCTGACAAATGATACTGAAAACAATTTTGAAATTCATGCTTCATTTAGAACATAATGTTGGCTTCGCGAATAATTGGTTTCTCGAATTGCTCACTGGTAACAACACAGTAACTGTAGGCCACGGATAATTTGTGGTAATTCGACTGGATCTGTCGCACACAACGTAGAAACGCTTACACACGACGAATGGTAATTTAAAATGGTCGTATCAGATTCAAATTAAATCGTCGTAATTTTCATATCATAGTTAGTGGAAAGAAAATAAAAAATGCTAACACAACGCGAAAACGACAGCAACAATTACGAAATAAAAATAAATACTTCATAATTATCTAGCAGCAGCTGACCAAGGAACTTCACAAAATGGCAGTAATCAACGAATCTGATTCCTTTTAGAGTGACTGGCCATATCGTTCGCTTCGCTCCATACATCATATCGTTTCTTGGATCCAGAAAGAATACAATGGAGGGAAACGGGACTCGTTCGGGCGGAAATGAGAATGAATTGGTTGGGGTAATGCATGATGGAACAGGAAGCTATGAGACAGTAACTAAATAGAAGTTTGCCAAGATGTTTTACTTGTTCAGGATAATTGAGATGTCTTATGCTCGCCTGCCTTAATGTAACCCTGCCTAATTACAGTATGTGATGGGGTAAATTATAGTGAAAATATTGAGGGCGTGATGTCTTAAGTTGGGGCAAAGGGAGGAAAAATAGGGAGGACAATTTCTAGTAGTGCATCGAAATTATTACTTTCTCTTGCCTAGGTTGGATTGAAATGGAAGGCATGGGATTAGGCAATTGTTGCCCTTAAACAGCATGGCCACACTGTTAGCATGGCAACCCTCGAGCTTACAATGTTCATGAATCGATTTACAATATTTTTGCATTTGCTGTCCAAGATTGTTAAAGATAATACGTTGAATTCATGGCAACAGTGAGTTGCTTGTAGAGAAAGGCAAATAGACAAAGGTCAAGCAGGCAAGGTCCATTGAGTTATAGCAGCATTCTCCGCCAAAATTAGCACGTCTACTGTCCCCGACGATAACCTACCGGTCCTGCCGGATCTGCCCCTACAACAAAATCGAGGCATTTATTATTTCGACGCAAGCTAATGAGCCTTTTCGACTAACTCCGGAACTAGTTCCTCCCGCATGCGCGGTAGAGGGTACGAGTGGCAAGAAGCTCAGCGCGGTCAAGAGCTGATAGGCTGTAGCATTGTCTAGATGACATCCGTAATCAAGCGCAGACTTTTAAGCAAATAAAAATTAGTAAAGAACGTGTTTACTTTTGACATACCTATGTTTACATACCTATGTTTGACATACTTATGTTTACCTATCTGAACAATCATCTTCTCCCGCACGTTTCAAGTAAAAAAACTTGCATGTTTTAGTAGCAAGAATAAAAAAGTTTTCTCCAATTATAATCCAAGAAATTTTCCCTACCAAAAAACAGTCCAAGATATCTAACAATACCGGCTGTTTCAACCGTACTTTTTTTTTACTCTTTCTATGTTCAATCTAACTAATGCTGAGCACCAAAAACTTGTTATTAGACCTACTTGTATGACGTTTAGTGGACCCAAGAATTTTTTTTCATGCAGAAAGTATGGTCTGAAATAGAGTTATTTACACACTGTTATTAAATAAAAGGAAATTAATAAATATGAAAGCAATTTTATAATGATGCAACAGTTTTCAATACTTACTTTAAAAAATTCTTTTAATTTGTATGCTCTAGCGTTCTATAATTTTATTGTGCTTACAAGTAAATATTTAGCTTGGTAGATTTTCTGAAATTGATTATTATTATGAAAACAATTTTATTATTAAAAAAATTAAGAACAACTAAAAAAACAAGCTGTGTGAAATTGCTGTTCCCTATAATAAAAATATAATTTTCGTGTTGCTATTTTAAGGTTTGGTAATAAACTTTGAAGACTAAAAAAAAAAAATAACCTTACCCTGCATACTGTACTGAATTGTTTTTAATTTAACAAAACCGTTTTCGTAACTAAACATAAATTAAAGCCAGTTAAAAAAGAAAACCAAGAGAAACAAAATTGCAATCTAGTTAAAATCTTGATAGAGCCTCGTGGGTGGGGTGGGGCTGAGCAAAAATAAATAAATAAATTGTAGTAAAGAATATTTCTATTTTTTTTCTGGGAATGGGGGGGGGGGGGGGTCAGAATGGTCAGAATTTTTCTCATGGTTTTGGACTATGCAATCTTAAAAGAAGAGCGACACGTAGTTTTACTTTAGTTTCAATAGATTTTTTTTTTGATACAACAGCACATCTATTAAAACGAAAAGCCGGGGGAAAAAAATAACCGACGGGGAAAAAAAAGCTGCAGGAAAAAAATTACAGAGTCGTTCGTGAAACTCCGTTCTGTATGGTGAAATTTGAGCCAAGGCAACTGACCTAACTTAACCTAACCTATAATTACAACAGAAACATGAAAAATAACAAAAGCGATAAAAGAATTTTTCAACGAAAATGACAAAAATAACAAATGCCATACCATGCTTACCAATATTCGAGGCCAACTTAAATAACACCAAAAACACGAATAATAAAATCTAACTTACTTAAGCTAATTTTACCCCTCCCCCTCTTCCTCCTCCCCCCCCGCGCCGTTTTTTTTTTTACTTTATTATCGGTTTTTCTCCATAATTTTCTCCCTGTGGCTGTAGCTTTTATTTACCGTTGCCTTTCCCGGGCCCCTTCCAGCACTGTTTTTATTTTCGTGCATGATGACAACACGTGCAACTTTTAACCCCCAACTTCTCCAAGTAAATGAAGGGATAATCTCATAACAAAGCAGTTGGACGGGTTTACTTCGGGAGGCAGGGTGGGGAAGGAGGAAAAACGTAATCAGTTTGTCCCGCTTCGACAGTCACACGACATTTTGGCGGAAAAAGTTGGCTTTAGTACGGCTATAATAACGATTTTAAAAGCGTTTTATACATATTTGCTGCTTTGCCTGTGGCACATATGTGAAGGGCTCGCTGTCATAACTTTTTTTGTTTCTTCATAGTCTTTCAAATACGATAAATTAGCACCTTAAATCTGGCTTTCTACCATAGCCATCCATTGAGCACACGCTGCGCTGCCACTCGTAGTGGGTTGTGCGCATGCTTGAACCCCTCTTTCCGGAGTTAGTCGAACTCCCTTATAGCAACTGTTGCTCGAATTTCGGTCATCACATGCCTGAGTACGTCTACATTTCATTTACACCAACATTTAGGATTTGTTTGTTTACGTGTTTGCTGCCCCAGGAAGGAAAGCTCCCTAGATGGGATCAGAATTGTCAGAAGTGTAGCGCCACTTTTCTGCTGTGTCTACGGGGTCTTTACATTACCAGCTGATGTCTTAATCCTCGGAGTTTAATTCGCGTCGGGTGGTTATTGGTGCCTATGATACGTAAAGTCTAGTCCTTCTAACAGTCTGCTGTACAACTGGATGCATTCATTGAATGGTATTAATGGGGCAGGGCGTGGTAAGGTCCCTACAGGCCCCTTGCTGTTACAAATGTGGTGTAAGCGCTGTGTACAATTTATTGCCACCCAGAGATCCATGGGAAGTTGTGGAAAAAAGGAGACATATAAGTCTGTTGTAAGGTCCGGAAATGAGTTTAATTACGAATGGGGGCACAAGCTTTACTCTTTCTCCAATACTGAATTCCAGCGTTTCCATATTCACTTGTTCCAATCCGTAACGCTCGTCAGAAACAACTACGTAAATACGGAAGTTAGTTCGCGTAAGTTCATAAGTTACGAGGAACAACACATTTACCAACGTTCTTGTCGTTGAGTTCTTTGCTGCTGGGTGTGAACTTGGAAGTGGGCAATGAATACTGTTGGGTCTAACGGCTGCCGGCAGGATAAATGGCGGCATCGAAAAAAAAAATCACTAATTCATGTACATGACTGCACAGTTCACAGGTTGAAGGAAGAAGGGACGGTTTTGGCAGCGCATGAATATGGCGTAGAGGGTTTGTAGTACAGAGGAGAGTGAGCGGGGTGACAATCAAATCACAGAGTCGCTCTAAAAGCGGTAAATAGGCGAAACAATAGTCGTGTACCTTGTGCTACTAGGAGACAGAAAAATTAAGAAGTAGGCAACAAACACTTAGTAGCTCCTGAAACAGACGAGGCAAGACGATGTACAGAGCCATGCAAACATTATTACAAGGATAGTATACTAATAAAAGTTAGCCAGAGACTTAGAAGCATAGTTTGAGGTGCGTATTGTTGATCTGCCTGGTGTATTGCATTAGTATTTATGGTGGACGCATAGCGTACGGCTAGGACCCCAATAGAAGCACGTTAATTCCCGCTAAGTCTCTCGATGACAGCCTTCTGGAACGTTGAAAAGGGGCGCGGTATTGTATCCACACGAAGTTACGTTAACTTCGACTCCTGTGTTGTACCCAGAATTACAGTAACAATTCCGACCCCTGTGTTGGACCCGGAATTACAGTAAAAATTCCGACCCCTGTGTTGGACCCAGAATTACAGTAGAAATTCCGACCCCTGTGTTGGACCCGGAATTACAGTAACTCCAGATTCGTGATTTGCTTTAAAAGTGTCTGAAATAATCCGGAATTGTGGTAACATGGATTTACCATAACTCCTGATTTTGTTCATGATTAAAGAATGTCCCTGCGTCGCTCGCGCTGCCGCGCTTGCCTCGGCTATACATATAACATCAGAAACCGTGTTACTGCAATTCCGTGTTGCTACAAATCCGTGTTACTATAATTCCGGATTGTTTCAGACACTTTTAAAGCAAATTACGAATCCGGAGTTACTGTAATTCCGGGTCCAACACAGGGGTCAGTGCTCATGAAAATTCCGGAGTTAAAAAGTAACTGCGTGTCGGTACAATTCTGCGCCCCCGTTGCAAATATTGTGGTACCGTTGGACTTCTAGCGGTTATTTCTATTACACAGCAATTTTTTTTTTCCTGTACACAGTGGGGTTTATTTTTTGTACACAGAAGAGTTAAGAACTTCCAGCGATGATTCCTCGTACGCAGTGACACTAATCTCTGGTAATCTCCTGTGCACGGGAGTCTATTTTTGTGCACAGCGCGAAGCGGTTACTGAAGCATCCATATCCCCTTTTGCAAATTGTGTGTATACAGAGTGGAGACAATGGGTTGTGCATCCTTACTTCCGTGTGCTAATTTCTTGGGCTTACTTTCTCGTGCTACTTGCCACTGCACGGTGTTAATGCGGGAAGATTCCTGTGATGATGTGTATCATTTGCCCAAAGGAGAGTTGCCTTTGGGGCTATTATGCAGCCTGTGCGCGCGCATCTTCTATCGTATTCCATAGACAGGGACGCATGTGGGGCCATGTGTCTCCAGGCAAACACTTTGCGTATAGCAACGTGCAAACTTGGTGCTTTTGGTGACTCAGTACAGATGGTGTAATTGACCTGTCTGGGGAGATGTAGCGATGAATATAATGGGGTGCGAGGGCTTGTAATGATAATTTTGGTGGCAATTGTACGCATTTGCGGATGTGTAATTAGGGTAAGTTAGGTTATTATAACAGGGCGCATAACTGATAGGTTAGGGCTCTAATAAACAAATTCAATTCATGACGGGCCTTAGGGCCTCGTCGCTAAAACCCTTTGAACCCTTTGTCGTGATGCTCAGGTGTATTTCATTCATAGTTGGGGTATTTGGCTACGAGCCAGGGTCTCTTTAATAAATACATTTCCTTCCTTCATTTTTCTACCAAGAGTGGGCATTAGAGATGATAACCTCACGAAGCAAGGGAGGTAGGAAAGTTAGAGATTCATCAGCAGAAAGGCGTGGAATGGCTCCCACAAGAATAGTGCCAGATGAAAGATAGAGCGAGTAAAGCTATAAGCACGTTGAAAAGGTTTACTATACCTGGAATTCGCTCACTTCGTTCACTTAGTCCTGGCACCTTGCTTCAGAAACGCTAATGTATGACAACCTTTTAAAACGTATAACCTATTATGGCGACCATTTATTGATTGTCTTGGTCATAGATGAGAAAGTTAAAGAGATTTCGCATCTTACCATTTCCAAGCCTATGTGGGGACTTGGCGGTAGTTGCGGTTACTAATACCTCAGGTAATGCTTTGCCGTTGTGCTGCTTCGAAGCCAAAGCATTAGTAAAAGAATTAGTATCCGCAGCTACCGTCAGGGCCTCGCGTAACAGTGAAAGTGGTAAGCTGCGATATATTGTTACCTTTCTCCTCTCTCGCTTGTGGTTGTATTTTTATTGTAACATTTCGCTATCACCAGAAATGCATAACGTGATATGGTTTCTTTTTTGCAAAAAACGCACTAGAATATTTTACCTCCCCAAAAATACTATAACTGCCAAAATAATACCGAATATTATTCCGCACAAAACCCAAACAGGGTAAAGGAACCATAAAGTTTCAGAATCAACGTTGCTCTTACCACATTCTCACTCGATCCTGAACAAGCAGCCCTTAAATGACACTTTGGTGGTTGTCGTTTAAGAGTGGTTGTCATTTCAGTGCAACCACTGATGTTGCTTCTTTCTGGCATAAACTTGGTGGTTCCTGCTACCCTTGTGGGGTTCTCGTGTGTTCTCTTTTTCACGAAGGACGAACTATTTTATCGTCACTGACACGTAATTATACCCGCCTCGTTGGAATTATTACCCGACCATTAACGGAATTTACGGTGCTTTTTTTTTTTTTTACCAACGAACAGTTGACGACCAAACGAAGTAATACCCTGTGACAGTCATTGTGTTGTGTCAATAGTAAAAAAAGAAAAAAAAAACACTTAATGCTCTCTTCAAGTTTAAGATTTGCTGAAACAATTCTGAATTCGCTCTTTAAGTTTACGTTTAAAGCGTTAAAGCTTGCGTTTTTTTTTAATTTTTAAATATACTGCACAAGAACGATAGTAAAGATGAGAAGCACAGGACGAGAAGCACCTTAACTCTACTAGCACCGCACGTCACTAAAAGGCAAGGGTCATAATTTGCAAGTGTAAGGGATCTTTAATCCTATACTGCAAGATCCTATGCTTTAATGTGTACAAAATCGGCTTCGCACCACCATCTTAAGTACGGATATTTTTCCTATCTACATAAGACTCGTTGATACTTGTTCAAACTTTGAGATGAACGGTGATGACAATCCACCCAAAATCAGAATTGGTATAACAGAATCCGCCAAGTTTCCAAAAACGTTCGGCCTTTGAAAGTGGTGATATCATTCAATCACGGAAAGTTCGCCACGGTTAATCCTATAAGCCAAGTTAAATCGCATCGACTAGCAGTTCGAAAGTTAAATGCAAACTAGAATATTGCTACTCGGGATAACAATATTCAAGTTTTCATTTAAGGCCCAAAGTATTACTCGGTGCGAATAACTTTGCTAATAGGATTAACCTTGGCGGCCTTTTCCTGGTTGAATGATATACTACTTTCAAAGGCCGAACCTTTTTGAAAACTTGGCGGATTCTCATACCAATTTTGCTGTTGGGTGGATATCTTAACTCTCATAGGCATGTGAATGTACAAAAGGTCACGCAGTCTTATCGTCACTTCTATCTTTTTTTCTGGAGGAATTTTACGTTTGTAAATTTTCTTATTCATAACTTTCACATTTGCCATTGCCAAATTGACACAATTTGGTTTATTGGATGTCCGTGCTTCACAAGCATGTTCATTCCCAATTTTTGAGCACACTGGCTAACAAACGCTGACAAACTAGAGGCGAAATATGAGTCCAGAACGTCGACTCAGTCCGATATTGTTCCAGCTCTGGATTCCCGACTCTTCTCGATCGAATTCCACAAGCGAGACAAAAGTTGTTTTAATATTTACAACTCGAGCTATATTAGGATTATTTTGTTATTCTGGCTTTGCAAAATGGCATTTAGCTAAGTGGCGCCAAATAGTCGGCCGTCCATATGGATCTACGAAAAAGCCGAGCCTCGTTGCATTTCTCGTTGCGCTGAGACTAAATAATTGACTTAGTTGTTCTACTTGCGCGTGATTCAGTGCGCATAGAGTGGGATTACATTTATCACAATTAGGCTAACATTTTGTCTCATGCGTCTAAACTAAAGCCAAATTGACGTGGCATTGAAGATAAACAAAATTGTCAAAATGTAATGAAGCGCAATCTATTAATAGACCACTTCATTCCAAGGTTTTGTAACTTCGTATTTTAGCAAATGCACTACAGAAAAGCGTAGAAACAAGTGTTATCACGAACATTTTTACTTAGGGGTGTAAGAGGCGGACGGGTTGAGAGCTGTTGTACCCTCCGTTTTCTTGTTTACTTACTTTAAGAATATTGTTCTTTACGTCTTGCTCAGTACAGATTTTTCCATCCCTTCACTTTCTGATGATCCCTCACTTGGAGAAACATCTGCAGAACGTCAGATGTAATCTCCTACGAAGGTGAGAGATGAAAGATTTCGAGAGCAACGCGAGACACACATTGAAAAGGTTTACTTTACGTGGAAATCGGTCGCTCTGCCCACGCGTTTCTGTGCTTCAGAAACACGAATGTTTGGCACCCTTTTAAACCAGGCGTCCATGCATCAACTCAGTTGATACAAAACCGATATTAAGATCTGTAAGTGGTATGTTGCAAAATGCGTTTCCTTTTAGGTTATTTTTTCGCCTCATTCGGCCTCGTCTCGCTGCGCTCCAGATCATTTCTCTTTGCTGGAGGAGGTTTTCATGAACGAACTATGACGTCACGAACAAACATGAAGAGGATTAAAGAAAACTTTGACGTTATTTTTTCAGGGTTTTTCGCGTTTTTAGGGTGATAATGTCAAGTTACAGCGATAAAAATAGGCCTATTAAAAGCGAAATTTAATTATCTTTTGTTTGGTCTTACTCCCATCTTTGTAGGGTTCCAGAAGAGTAGAGGTACAAACACGCACGCACGCACATCATCTACATAATTAAAATCATACGATGTGCGTGCGTGCGTGCGTGCGTGTTTGTACCTCTACTCCTCCGGAACCAAAGCCCCTACAAAGATGGGAGTAGGACCAAACGAAAGATAATTAAATTTCGCTTTTAATAGGCCTATTATCATCGCTGTAACTTTATATTATCACCTTCAAATAAGCGAAAGAACCTGAAAAACTAACGGCAAAGATTTTTTTTAACACTCTTCATGTTTGTTCATGACGTCATAGTTTGTCCATGAAAACCTCCTCGAGCACAGAGAGTTGATCTGGAAAAAGATGCACGGATGACGTATTTTGCAACACACCACATATACATCCTAAAATTGGTTTTATACTAACTGAATTGATGCATGGAAAAATCAAAACAATAGATTTGGTTTTAAAAGGGTGTCAAACATTCGTGTTTCTGAAGCACGGAGGCGCGTGGATTGAAAGAGCAAAGCGAGCGCTTTTCACATAAACTAAACCTTTTCAGTGTGTGTCTCGCTTTGCTCTATCGTAGGAGCATCGTAGGAGATTACATCTGACGTTCTGTAGATATTTCTCCAAGTGAGGGATCATCAGAAAGTGAAGTGATAAGACGCCCATGGAAAAATCTGTACTGAGCAGGACGTAAAGAACAATATTCTTAAAATAAGTAAGACAAGAAAACCCATATAAAGTGTATACCAACGCAAATTACAAGTGATGTGTGATTCTTGGTGGTTACATAGATTCAGTCACGTTTCAGAGGAAATGTCTGCGCTGATTGAGTGAGCGAAGCGAACGAAAATCAGCATTTGTCATCAGAAACAGCACTTTTCTGATAAATTGCTTGATCTTAACCTTTTTGCTTGACTCCTTGGACGTAAAAATATAATATTGACCTTCTCTCGAGACAACCAAAATCGCATACTACACTCTTATAATTTGCTTGATCGTTTTTTATGTGGAAGGGCTGTCTGTATTATAAGTGTTGCAGCAAGAAATCTCCTCGAGCGCAGCGAGACGACGCGGAATGAGCGAGCGAAGCGAGCGACTCCGCTAGTCTACATAATTAAAATCATACGATGTGCGTGCGTGCGTGTGTGCGTGCGTGCGTGTTTGTACCTCTACTCCTCCGGAACCAAAGCACCTACAAAGATGGGAGTAGGACCAAACGAAAGATAATTAAATTTCGCTTTTAATAGGCCTATTTTCATCGCTGTAACTTGATGTTATCACCCTCAAATAAGCGAAAGAACCTGAAAAACTAACGTCAAAGTTTTTTTTAACCCTCTTCATGTTTGTTCATGACGTCATAGTTTGTTCATGAAAACCTCCTCGAGCAAAGAGAGATGATCTGGAAAAGGGTGCACGGCGACGTATTTTGCAACACACCACATATCCATCTTAAAATTGATTTTATACTAACTGACTTGATGCAGGGAAAAATCAAAACAATTGATTTGGTTTTAAAACGTTATCAAACATTCGTGTTTCTGTAGCACGGAGGTGCGTGGATTGAACGAGCAAAGCGAGCGATTTCCACGTAAAGTAAACCTTCTGAATGTGTGGCTCGCTTTGCTCTATCAATCTTTCATCTCTCACCTTCGCAGGAGATTATATCTGACGTTCTGCAGATCATTCTCCAAGTGAGGGATCATCAGAAAGTGAAATGATAAGACGCCCATGGAAAAATCAGTAGGACGTAAAGAATCTGTAGGACGTAAAAATCTGCAGGACGTAAAGAACAATATTCTTAAAATAAGTAAAACAAGAAAACCCATATAAAGTGTATACTAACACAATTTACAAGTGATGTGTGGTTCTTGGTGGTTACATTGATTCAGTCATGCTTCTGAGGAAATGTTTGCGCTGGTTGAGTGAGCGAAGCGAACGAAACTCAGCGTTTTTGTCATCAGAAACAGCGCTTTTCTGATAAATTGCCTGATTTTTTTGCTTCGAAAGATACAAATGTTGGAATGATTTATGGTTACCATTTGTTTATGCAGTGAAGCCTTCCGAAATACGCATACTGCACTTGCTTGCATACTGCATTTGCTTGATCGTTTTAGACGTGGAATGACTGTCAGCAGCACAAGAGTTACAGGATAAAAACTCCTCGAGCGTAGCGAGACGACGCGGAATGAGCGAGCGAAGCGAGCGACTCCGCTAGTATGATTTTAATTATGTAGATAAATAAATAAGTTTTTGGCTTGACTGTTTCGGAGTCCATTGTTGGTTGATGGCTTGAGTGACGTCATCTTAATTGTTGGGGGCTTGTTATGAAAGTGAGTCCGTAAAAAGAGGAAGTCTTGAATGACGTCACTACACGAACCATTCAGCGTCCTCTCGTAGCAGAATAATTAAAAAATACGTTTCAAAATAGGATTAAAAAAACGTGTTTGACTTGTCTTCTTTACACGGAATCTGTATTGTTCTTTCTGCCTTAGGCATGTCAAGAAGGCCAAAAAATGATTGCCCTATAACGACATGCTGCACTTATAACTTTTGGGTCTTGAGTTTCATTCTTAAAGGCACCTTTTCATCTCTTCAAATCCTAGATGCAGCACCGTGGAATCTTCAAGCAGTATAAAGAAAATAGCGGTAAATTAAGAAAAAAAAGGAACAAAACTTCGCAACAGCGCAGCGAATTTTCAGAACTAAAACGAGATCACGCGACCCACTTCAGCTATTGGATGACGGAGAATCTGGATCGTGGATGCTGTGTTTAGAATATGGGCAACGCTATCGAAATGGTGAACAGGCGCCTTTAAAGGGACACCCGGCCTGCCTTATAACAGCTACACGCAGATCGCCATCCGCGCATTTACCACAGCCAAGGTCAACTGGGGTGGTAGCTGCGTTCCTCGCAACGAGAAACGTAATTGCTGTTTCGGTTGGCTTTGGGAATAGTACACTAAACAGCATCAAGTTAAAGATTGTGTCGTCACAAACTGGAATGATTCTCGTATTTTAACATCACAATTTATAATTTTTTAGGCTAGTGTCTTATAGTTTTGTTTCGGCGATCTATTGGAATAATTAATTTTAATTTTTACCGCATTAGTCTTTTAGATTTTTGATTTCATTGTAATTATTAGAAATTAGTATATGCACACACATAGATGAAACGTCATGATTATTGTAAGCGCGCAAAGCATCATATATACGTGTAGGATACAGTAAATAAAGTTACCAATTATTCAACAGAAAATCTCTTATACGCCACATTCTAAAATGGATTTTTACCAAGGGATTTACTAACGGTAAGGAAATAGACCTTTCGGGCCGTACTGTCTTGATGTGGTGGATGGAGAAAATGATGCCGGGAGGTATATATCCCTTTAAGTCTGGTGGTCCCAATAGTTAACCAAAAGAAAAAAAGCTGTAAATACATTTACGTTGGTTATTGGTCGAATGTTGTCCATCATCGGTCTTCTGCCATTAAATGAGAGATGTGACGGGCGTGCTTTTGATTTTACATTATTAATTTCTTATTAATTTTGCTGAGCAGTGATTAACATCTGATTAATGTTGTCTGATAATTTTCAAGTCAGCTAGCTAAAATTTCCATAATTCCTCAACCAATTTCATTGGTTTCCGAACTTAAATCCAAAAATAATGAGGCACAGAAATCATGTGAAAAATTGTAAATGAATCGGGGGGGGGGGGGAATTGAGGCTTAATGGCGCGTCGACAGCTTGGTCATTAGCGCCAACCTCAGTCACAGTGCAGTGGTCCGGGTTGCCACTGCACCACACATTACAGAGATAAATGAATCGGAAAATGTCCTCAAAGGTGGTAGTGGATACAGCCAGGCAAACAGAAACCAGAACAGGATTTTAATCCTCCTCGAACTGCAGGTCACTAAAAGTGTTTCGAGCCGATATCCTGTGAATGGCTAATGAGAGAATAATAATGATAGAAATGAAATGGTGGGTGTGACGGGGACGTTTACACGAGAAAAAAAGGAATGACCTTGAGTTGATATTTCAAGGTCATCCTCGTGCTATCTTCCAAACGAGATACAATACGGCAAAAAAGTAAATTAGTAAGTTCGACGCAAGGAGACAATATGACCCCCCCCCCAAAAAAAAATTCAAAAACCGGATAATAAATAAAATAGTTACGATTATGTTTAAAAGCTAACTCTGAACATCCTGGCTGCACTGTAGTGAAGCCAACTGCCGAGAAGTTGGCTTCACTACACTGCAGCTAGCATGTTCAGAGTTAGCTGCTCACATCATCCTAACTATTTTATTTATTAACCGATTTTGAATCGGTTTATTTTGTTGTTGACCATATTGTCTCCTTGCGTCCAACTTTCTAATTTACTTTTTTGCCGTATCCTATCTCGTTTGGAAGATAGCACGAGGATGACCTTGAATTGATTCAAGGTCATTCCTTTTTTTTCTCGTGTAAACGTCTCTCATCATACCCACCATTTCATTTCTATCATTATTAATCTCTCAGCCATTCACAGGATATCGGCTCGTAACACTTTAGTTGCTTCACCGTGTATAATAACTTCAAGCATTCTCCCAACCTCGAAACACTCTTCTCCCTAAAGTTCAGCTTCTACGATGCAACGAAATTGACGAAATTGAACTTGACAAAGACGCTTTCGTCTTCTCCGATATTACGCTGCACCGTACAGCAAGCTAAAATTTATCCAGTGTTAAAGGAAATTGCATAGTCTGCCTGTAAGACGCAACAATCTGCTCGTAATAACGATCCGTCACTTCGGATTAATCGGAGTCGGGTGATGACACGCAGCACATTTGTTTACCCAATCTAGAGATCGGATCGATCTCTGTCAAGGAGATCAATTGCCATTTATTTAGAATGCCCTTCTTGATAAGCAGCTTAATACCTTGTGATTCATGCAAATTTAGGTCTTCATTCCCCCTTCCTTCGTCCCCTTTCCAACCTGCAGATAGCCGGGACGTGAATATGCCTCATCTGCTTCATCCTTTCTCCGGAGCAATCTTTGCGTTCGCGTATTGCAACAAAAGAAAATTATATAGTGGATGGCGCGCAATCGAAGTCTAAACCTCCTCAGTCAATAAGGTTCACGTATAATCCCAGTAAATGAAATATAGACAGTGGTAATTTTGCCTTCCTTGCTGTTTATTCGTAAGTATTAGTTTCTACAGGTATTGATGACACCAGGCAACAATTGATGTGGTTCGTAAATCGTAAGCAACTGCATGACTTGAACTGCCGAGGTCCTATACTACTGAGCCATACTGGCACGGCCTTGTCAATATTGCGCAGCGGGAGGACTTCGGCATTCGGTTTCGAAGGTCGAGGGTTCTTGTTCCAGCTCAGGCAGTCTGACATTTAAATCCAAAAGACAACGTAAATAGGTTTGCATCCGTATTTACTTAACCCTTCTCGAGCTGTGGTTTTCCATCCTACATCCAGGGCCGGACTAAACCTCGTAGAGGCTTGGTGCTTAAGATTTGTTGTAGCCGTATTCCATCTGCCCCCCCCCCCCCCCTCTCCCACCCCGCCAGTCCCACAAAAGTCTTTGTTCGAACAATAATTTTTTATGGTGAAAACAGTAAAAGTAAATATTTATTTTATTTAAAATAGTACCTTATTTTATTTTTCGCGTGGCCATGAGGCACCCTTGAGCCCTTTTCCGGCCTGTGGGCCGGTGCTTCAGGACCTAAAGCATCCCCCTTAATCCGGCCCTGCCTACATCTGCAAACTTTGTGACGAATTGCGTCCTGATTTTGATGTTTTGTGATGTCTAGTAAATAAAAATAAATAATAATAATAAATGGTCGGCGAAAATAAAGAATAATTTGTATTTTCTATTTCTAAAATAACCGGATATAATCCTGTGTTTGCTAACAATTACTGGAAATCGCGTGTTTTAGCAAGACATCCATGAACACCAACTATTCCACAAACATCAAAATAAAATAAAATCGTTAAGGTGCTTTACAGTGAACAATGTGAAAAGCAGACGACCAGTCTTTTGTGTTTAGTTTCCGTTTTCGCGTCACGACGTTCACACCACCAGTCCGTCTTTTCCCTTCCGCCCTTCCGTTGTTGAGTAACAGGCAAGTTCTCAGTTTGGGTTCGAGCCACTAAAAGCAAAAAAAAAAAAAAACAAGTTCTGAATTTTCTTCTTCGTCAAGGAACAATTTGGAATCAAGCAATAATAAATACTTCAACGTTTAAAAAATGAAGAAACACGCAAGTCGTACCTATATAATAGACAATCATTAAGCGTTAATGTACATGGGATCAAGTTTTATATTTTACGGTTATCCAGTAATGGCGCCAGCCAACCCCACACCGGCAGGGGGTGGGGGCAACGATTCCCCTAAGAGGGAGGGCACAAAGAAAATTTATATATTTTAGTGTTTCTACTTTTGCAGGGGCGAAATCAACGTGGGGTTTGGGGAGTGCTGTAAGCTCCCCCAGCGGGGTCCGGGAAAGCTAAAGCAGTTCACGCTATTTGAGGGCCTGTTTTTGGCCTTCCGTGAACGTGTTTGCAACATATTCTTAAGCAATTTCGGCTCTTTTTCTTAGACATTCTTCAGCATGAGAGGTCGTAAAAACCTAATTGTGACCAAATTCTGTTTTTTTTTTTACATTTTTTACATTTTATTTAAAAATTAAATTAACTGCGGATTTTAAAAATTAGGTTTTTTTTTGTAATATTAATACATTACTTTAACTAACACTGATTAATTTTGGTTTGTAGAGTATGTTACTTACTTTTCAAACGGTGAAAGAGGTTTCCTGCATTAACTGAGAATCGACTAATACCAGGGCCGCCACCATTACATGTTTACATACAGGAGTGGATCGCCGAGATCTTATTACCATACTTTTGCCGTTTTCATTGTTGTAAGTGTACATTCTAAATCCTGTAACCTAGACACTTCCAACAATGGTGAGCGTGCTCACCATTGTTGCAACAAAGGTGGATGACTTATACTGCATACTTACACCGCATACTTATACCGCGCACTTTTACTGCACACTTATAGCGCACACTTTTGTTGATGTCATAACTAAAGTTTCAAGGTCAGTTCTTGCTCTTTCTTACGCTCCTACAGTCTCCGTATGACGGTAACTGCTTTTTTAACCTACGTCTGCCTTTGGCAAAATCCCGATTTCTTTCAGATAAAGCACATAAGCGACCCAGCTGTTACTTGATATCAAGTGAAACAATGAATGTTCCATCGTCGTTGTTAATCTATGATGGCCGCCATTTCGAAATTATGCTTACCATCGTCCGATTTCCTTCAAATTGGGAACGGAGATGAAATAGTTGATTTAAAGTGAAACAGTGTATGTACGATCATCACTAATAATTGCAAATGGCCGCCATGCCCGAATCCAACGACATTTCATGACGAACCGAACAACAGCTACGCCTAACACCCCCCCCCCGCACTAGCGACTGCCTTACTTCGTACCAACATCTAATCTTAACAATGAGCAAATCTCGTGCAACCCTAATAATTCCAAAGAATACGCTCTTCCAATGTTCGCTCAAAGTGGCGCTAATAGAGCGTTCGCAAATCGGGTGGAGTGGGGGGGGGGGAGCGTTCACCAAACGTGTTACCATCTGTTGTGAGGGGGGATATGGCGACATGCTACGTATCAAACCAACTTTCGCAAAATTGTTTTTCGCATATTCCTTTTTAAATATTTCATGTAAATTCTTTTAGCTAATTTATGTTTCTGAGTTCTGTTTTTCAAGACTTAATTTTTTTCTGGTCCTTACACCCCTAGGTACTATGTACAGCTTACAAAAACGAATTCATAAAAAAAAAACTATACAGTTTTTTTTTTGGGGGGGGGGCAGAAATTGTTATGTTATTTCTTGGTGGGGGCACGCCAAGTGTTACACTGGCGTTGCAAGGAGGGATGAGGTGGTCTAAATTTCTAGAACAAAGCGTTACGTAATTCATGAACGTTCCCTAATGGTGCAACGATGAATGGAGACAAATCATTATATAAGTGATTTAATGTACACTTTTGGTGAAGCGACGTACGAGGAGCTGTGCAACATCCTCGGGGGCTTCACCCCTTCGGACAATTCCACAGCTCCTCGTACGTCGCTTCATCAAAAATGTGCATTAAATCACTTATACCGACCCATTGTTGCAAAATCCATCCTATAGCCATTACATGGGGGGGGGGGGGAGGCGACTGAAGTGTCTTCTTGAAGTGCAACAATGTCTTCTAAAGACGTGTAATTATCTCAAATCGAAATACCTGCCAATACTAAGCAAACCCGGGCGGATGTAATGTCAGCTGTAAATATGACCTGGAAAGATGCCTTCAAGGTCATTCAAAAGTTAACTCCGAAACTATCCAAGATAACGGCATGAAGTAAATTAGAAAGTTGTTTAGGATCGTGAACCCAGGCCAACACAGAAAACGTAACAGAAATCGTGCCATAAACAAGGGAGATATGGGCAAAACAATGTGTGTAGTGCAGGAAAGCCGGTCAAAGGCAAGCAATACTTTATTAGTAATTGTATAGCTGCCTCCTGGCTGGTTTTCCTGTAACTGCTAATTGTTTCGCGTATGATCTAGGGAAACTCTAGTATCAACGGATAAAATGACCTTGGGGAATGCGTTCAAGGTCATCCAAAACGCATCTCGTATACGAAGCAAGATAGGAAATAACTTCCAAATAGGAAAGTGCTGACCACCATGCAGTTAGTATTATTGCCAAGCAATATTTTATTGCCTGATAAGGAAAATAAAAGGAACATCTCTCTCATTTGAGGATGTGGGAAACTAATCAATGTAGGATGTGTTCGAAGTGCCAACCCGCAGCAGTTGTGCATTGTTGCGCTCGCTGTGCACTACTGTCGCGAACAGCACGAAGTTGCGCAGGAGTAATTGAGGCACAACACTCACGGATCCTATTCTCCAGGTTATTAATACTGGCAGGCAATGTTTGATAAACCTGTTCCTTAACGTGCCCCCTGACGCAAATTTAGGTTAGAAGTCTAAAAGATACGAAAATTTGCTTGATTATTTAAACGTTCGAATGGTTAGGTTTGGTTAGGCTTAACACGGACTTAAGGATGTTGGGGACGTTTTTTGTAAATATGCAAATTCCTCACGATTAATTACGAATAAGCGAATAAGTGCGTTTATATAAGTGTTTTTGTTGTATATTTTACCTGAAAATATGCATAAGTATATACATACGTATATGTAGAGAATTGGCTTACCTTAGACTGCAGCCGACCATCCTTCCTGCAGCCGTTGGCAGGACTAACAGGGTTAGACTATATTTGTAATCTGGACTGCATCACTGAAATCGTTGGCCGGCGTAGTTTTCTTGTTCACAGATAGTAGTGATTTTACCTTAACTATATACCCAGTTTTTAGTATTTTCTCAACCCCTTGGGGTCGTAATTGTATTTCCATTTGTATTTCCTCCTCGTTTCTCGTGCAGGCGTGCTTGCCTATTATGGAAAACCTATTTAAGCAAATGTTTGGAAATAAAGTTGCCTTTTCGACGACTGGACTTGACCAGAAAAGATCGCCTGCCTTGGATTACTTTCTTCCGGGGAAAATTTAGTTGGGGGAAAAATGTTAGGACTAATTTAGGCCTACTTGAGAAAAAGGGGGAATGACTTAGGGTTAAGATTAAGCCTAAAGGCCCTAGGCCTATTTTGCTGGGACTTAAAATTTAAGATGGATTAGTGGTTTAGTTTAAGAGTGTCTTGTCTTTGGAGATCAATTGTCACTAATCAATTGTCTTTGTTTTCAGCCTGCCATTTTGAGCTGCTTCTTTCAGTGAGTCCCAAATGAACCTAATCCGCCTTAGACTTGTAAGTCGTTTTAAGGACAGGGGCCATAGCGTCTTCGCCGTATTAGCTAGCGAAGTTCGAGCAACCCCGATGCGCAACCACTAGTGGCTGCATAGTATTTTTAGTCCCCATCCAACCCCCAACCGTTTAGAGTTCAGTCTAATGGCATGTCTCCCACTTTGCTATTTTCCGGGCAGTGGTGCCGAAACCCCGGAATCGTTTTCATGGCCTTTAGCAAATGGGAGTGTAGTGTGTGTAGTGTGTGTGTAATTAGAAACCCTTTCGCCTTACCATAGAGTTAAGTAGTGGTAGCGTCGCTCTTGCGGCGTCCGTTGCTCTCTCCCCATTAGGGGGAGGGGCAACTCGGATTCTGGTTGTTGCCTTCTTGTGGTTTCGAATAGTCGGGCTTTTGTGCCATTGTATGTTTCCTTTGCTTGGTTAGTGGTTTGGTTTAATTTTTGTTAGCTAGCTGTATGTGATAGGCAGTTAAAGATGGAACTCGCCCAGCTAAAAAATAGTCGAGCGGCTAGGAGGCCAATCATTACGAGGTTGATCCAAGAATTAAGGCAAGCAATCACGGATGAAGATATGGGAGAAGTAGAAAGCTGTTTAGCTAAATTGATAGCAAAAGAAGTAACCTTACTGCAAATTAATGAGCAATTAGAAGTCGCCAGCCCAGCAGCAGATGTGGCCGCAGAAGTAACGAGCAACGATACTTTCAACGACTTAATTATTGATGCAAAAGTAGCAGCAAATCGATTTCGAAAGTCGAATGTAGCAACGCCGTAAGAAGTGTGAAATCCGCCAAACTGCCAAAGCTTCAAATTCCAAAGTTCAATGGAACCTTAGCAGACTGGGAAAGATTTGCTGATCAGTTCTCAGCAGGAATTGACAAAAATCCAGATTTGTCTAAGGTGGACAAATTTAACTATTTAAAGGGGCTGCTAAAGGAGTCAGCCAGTTTGACAATTGCCGGTATATCTTTAACGGACGCGAATTACGACTACGCATTGAAGCTACTTGAGGAAAAATATGGAGATAAGCAGCTGTTAGTGGCGGAACATGTACGTTTGTTGTGGGCCCTCAAGCCAGTAGCAAGAATGGACAACATTGTAGAATTGCGACTTCTTATAGAAGACTTTCAAAAGCATTTGCGTTCCCTAGAGGTGTTGGGCAAGATGTGTCAACAATGGGGTCCTTGCTTTATCTTATCCTGCTTCGTTGCTTACCAAATCCAATAGTTAGAGAGTGGCACCGTCAAAACAAAGGGATGCCAGTATATAACTTGCAACTGCTGGTAGACTTTGTTAAAGATGAATTGAAAGGATTGGAATTAACGTACAGCGCCGCACACTTAAAGGAAGGAGCTCATGCACAAAACGCAAGTCGAAAGGGGGAAGTGTCTCGAGCTTTAACCACGCCTTCCACCTCATTGCTTGTCACGGAAGGATCAACAGGAACTAAGGGTGGCCACATGCAGCCTTCTAAACCATACTGTGTGTTTTGCAACGAAGGAGGGTTGCACTCGTCTGCAGCATGCCCGAAGACTGTAACCAATCAAGAGCGCCGCATGGCCCTATCAGCGTCACGTAGGTGTTTTCGGTGTTTAAAGAAGACCAACCATTTTGCAAGCACATGCGACCAGCGAGTCAATTGTAGGATGTGTCGAGCTGTGACTCACAACACGGTATTTTGTCACAAACGCAACTCGCCCTCAGTCGCCCTTGCCAGCAGCTGAACTATGCCAGATATGTCAAAAGTTTCAGCCAGAAGCAACTAGCCGCATGAGAGCTCCATCACAGGAGGTAGATACGTTGGCTACAGACACATCTCATTATGCCGTGATGGCATCAGCGTCTTTGTCTAGAGGAAACAAGGACAAGACTGTCTCCGTGTTACAGACATTGCGAGTATGGGTGCAACATGAAGGAGGAATGGAAGAAATTGTGTTGTTGGTTTATTCGGCGAGTGAGCGCTCGTTCATCTCGACACGGTTGGTAGAGCGTTTAAGATTGCCAGTGAGTGCGGAAGAGGAGACAGTAATTCATTCGTTTGGAGGTGGAAAACGTCAACAGAGAAGCAAAATAATCTCCTTTTTGCTGTGTGGAAGCAATGGTGTTCAAGTCAAGCTTTCTGCGCTACAGGTTCCGGAAATTTGTCATGGGGTCAAGATTTGGGAAAGTGGATTGATTGAAAGATTTTTGCAAGATTACCAAGCTTGCAGTTGGAATCAGAAGATGGGCCCTGGGCAAGTGGCGAGTGTAGATGTATTAATTGGCGCTGATCAGTACTGGAAAGTGATAACTGGTCAAATGAAAAAGTTAAGCACGACTCTCATGGCAGTCAATAGCGTTTTTGGATGGATGTTGCACGGCTGCACGCCCATGTATAGTCCCAACGCAACTACGGTGTCAATGTGTGTAGCAACAACCGCAGATGAGAAAACGGAATGGCCTGTTGGTATTTCCAAGTTTTGGGAGCTCGACAGTAGTGGAACTTTGGCAGAAGAGGAACGGTCGAAACAGACACTACAAGAAGTAGAAGTTTGGGAGGCATTTCGTAGAACCACTACACTGCAGGACAATAGATACCAAGTAAACATTCCTTGGAACGAGAAGAAGAATGAGCTTTCAGATAATTTCGAGGTAGCCTTGGAACGCTTGCGAAGGTTACAGTGGAAGTTGAGACAGAACCCTGCCATGTTTGAACGTTATAAGAGTACCTTGTTTGAATATTTGGAGAAAGGACATGCGGAAGAAGTTAGGTTAGAGGAGCACAGCCCTACTGTGTATTACATGCCTCATCATGCAATCATAAAGGAAGACAGGAAGACTACCAAGTGCAGAATTGTTTTCGACGCTTCATCTAAGCCAGAAGAGGGACGCTCCCTGAATGATTGTCAGCATGCAGGGCCAAGTTTGAATCCGTCCATTTTTGATCTTCTTCTTCGTTCCCGGTGGCCGAAAATCGGCATAACGGCAGATTTGAGCAAAGCCTTTTTGCAAGTAAGACTGAATCCAAAAGATAGAGACCAACTCGATTTCTATGGACGGATGAGCCCTGGAAAAAGGGAACCAAACCACCCTTGAGGGTACTACGCATGACGAGTGTACTCTTTGGAATGAAAGCTAGCCTGTTTTTACTTACTGCAACTATTCGCCTGCATGCAAGCACACACCCCTCGAGTAACAGGGAACTCGGTCAACTTTTGGATTTGCACACATACGTGGATGACCATTTGAGTGGAGAGGATACTACAGCTGCAGCGCACAAGACGTCTACAGAGGTGTACGAGTTAATGTTGAAAGGAGGCATGCAATTTATGAAGTGGGCTACCAACGATGAAATATTGCGAAAATTGTGGATAGGGGGTGGTCGGACATCAGTTGACGAGCCTGTTGAGGAAATGGTCAAGGTTTTAGGTCTCACCTGGAACACTACGGCCGACAGTTTAAGTTTGCGCTCTAGTGCTCTATTGGAAGCAAGCCAATCGGAAGTGTCCACTAAACGTCACATATTAGAAATGCTTGCTCGAGTGTTTGATCCACTAGGTTTTCTTGCACCATTTGTCATCTTGTTAAAATGCTTGTTACGAGATTTGTGGCGTCTGAAGGTGAAATGGGATGAAGAAATGCCAGAGAATCTCCGAGTAGTTTGGTTGCAGTGGAAGCAAGACTTACAGCAACTCGCACGTTTAGAAATTCCACGTTGGCTACAAGTCAGCACTTTACCAGGCTTTCAGTTGCACACGTTTTGTGATGCAGGACCACGTGTGTATGCGGCGGTTGTTTATTTTCGTTATGCGGTAGGCAACCCACAAAAATTTAACACTTGTTTAGTTACAGCTAAGTCTAGATTAGCCCCTCTTCAACCCATGAGTATTCCACGATTGGAATTGATGGCCTGCCTCATAGGAAGTCGTCTTATTGAAAGTGTTGCACAAGTTTTGAGCTTATCCAATACACTTCGTTTCTATTGGTCGGATTCTATGGTAGCCTTGAAACGGATTGAGGATGTTCCTTCTAGGTGGAAGCTGTTTGTTGCCCAAAGAGTTCAAGAGATTCAAGCGCTTACAAGGGAAAGAGGCACTTGGAACTACTGCAGCAGCAAAAGAAACATTGCAGATATAATTACGAGAGGACAAAGACTACCGAATTTGCTTTGTAATGAGGAATGGTGGCATGGGCCCTCATGGCTTAGTTTACCACAAGTCGCCTGGACAGAAGTGGAACCAGCCTTGAAGGAGGCAGAGAGGACTGATTTGAGTAGTGAAGAGCAAATAGTTCCAATTGTAATTCAAGTAGTTATGGAAATGACGCCACTGCTAGAAGCTGAGAAATTTAGTTCTTGGCAACGTCTGACAAGAATTACAGCATGGATCCTACGTTTTTGTACAAACTGTCGTAACAAGAATGGCAAGCGAGTTACTTGGTTATCCCACCCGGAAATAGTTGCAGCTGAAAAATATTGGATTTATGTAATACAGGCACAAGTTTTTGGGCCAGAGAAAAAATCGTTGTTCGCAAACAAAGAATTATCCAAGGATTCCAGCATTGCTCAATTTAAACCCTTCTTAGATGCAGAGAAATTGATTCGTTTAGGTGGAAGACTAGAGTTTACATCCTTTAGTGAAGCTCAGAAGCACCCTCTTTTGTTGAAGGGCGGAGGTTTGGTAGATTTGTTAATAAAAGACCGTCATATTCAGGCAATGCACGGAGGGGTGCAAAGCACGTTAGCCCTGTTACGGAAGGATGTATGAATTCTGCGCGGCCGTCAAGCAGTAAGAAAGGTGGTGTATGGATGTGTGAAATGTTGGCGGTGGAACGCAAAACCAGCCAGTGAAGATGAGGCTCCTTTGCTTGCCGAGCGAGTGACAGAGGTAGTACCCTTCTTGCACTGTGGGCCCGGTTTCTGTGAGGGCTCAAGAAGGAGTGGCACAGGCTTACATCTGTTTGTTCACGTGTGCAGTAACTCGTGCAGTGCACTTGGAACTTGTAGCATCGCAGAGTGCCGCTAATTTCATTCTTGCCTTTAGACGGTTCGTTGCCAGAAGAGGAGGGTGCAGAGTAATCTTTAGTGACAATGCTCAAACATTTAAGAAGGTGGACCGATTGCTTAGAGAAAGTTACGCCTGGTTACGTAACACGCAAGTACAGGAGGTGGCGACTCAGCTGGGCATTGAGTGGAAGATGATCCCTCCTAGAGCAGCATGGTGGGGAGGAATGTACGAACGAATGGTACAAGTAATAAAATATCACCTACGGCGTACCCTAGGCTCTGCACTGCTTTCGTCAGATGAATTTTACACGGTGTTAACGGAGGTAGAATCGGTTGTCAACAATCGCCCTTTAGCACCGCTTACAGAGGATTTTTCAGATGAGGAGTATTTGTCCCCTGCACACTTTTTGCTTGGACGTAGAGGGAGTTGCCTGACAGATAGTTTGCTACACACTGCAGACATCCCTACCAACCCGCAGTTGTTGAGACGTTGGAGATACAGGGGTCAGCTCATGTCTCGTTTCTGGAAACAATGGCGCCGTCATTATTTTTTTGCAACTTAGAACTGCTCATGAAGTGCAAAGAGGCTCCAAGCAACAAGAACCCGTCCAGCTTAATGATGTTGTGCTAAAAATGGAAGAGAAGTTGCCCAGAGGAAGATGGAAATTGGCTAGAGTCATAGAGTTAACTACGGGTATAGATGGCAAAGTTCGGTCAGTTATGTTGCGGCATGCAGACGGAAGTCTCGCACGCAGAGCCGTTCAACATGTTTGTCCGTTAGAAGTCCTATAGGTGCGAACACGGTGGTCACGTCCTGTATTAGTTGTTTTAGAAGGCAGGGCAGTGGCGCACTTTCCCATAACACAGAAGCAAGAACATGAAGAACATTCATGAGGAAGCACACGGTCAGGGACATGTAACACGTTAGGGCTCACTACACAGCTTTTGACCCAAGAAACATTTACACTACAAGTTTTTTGTTCATGAAGAGCACTTGTTCATCAGATTTATGACGTTTCCTGCAGGAAATAAATCAACGTAAAGCTTCGTTCTCTCATTCGTCGGTCTGCCGAACTTGCCATAGGGTGTAAGCGGCGCAGCAACTTTTGGATTAAGGGGATGTTTCTTGACCTTTCGCCCTGCAGTCCGTTTCAGGAAGGGTGACTTGAGAAAGGCCATGAACTCTACCAGTCGGAGTTATGAGAGAAAATAGTCATTACTGAATCTTCAGAATGAATTTCATCGACCCTTGGAAGTCCTGAAGGGGAGATTATCCAGGCAGTTGTCCCAATCAACGGAAGAGCTTGAAGAGGTTATGGGCCAATTCATCCTGAGAAGATGTATGTACGGACCATTGCTGACGAGAGAAGGCTGAATTCCGAAGATGAGAAAGTCCTACTTAGGTGAAGAAATCTCCTTGCTAGACCCATTCTTCGTGGGGGGTTGGAGCATGACGCAAATTTAGGTTAGAAGTCTAAAAGATACGAAAATTTGCTTGATTATTTAAATGTTCGAATGGTTAGGTTTGGTTAGGCTTAACACGGGCTTAAGGATGTTGGGGATGGGGACGTTTTTTGTAAAAATGCAAATTCCTCACGATTAATTACGAATAAGCGAATAAGTGCGTTTATATAAGTGTTTTTGTTGTATATTTTACCTGAAAATATGCATAAGTATATACATACGTATATGTAGAGAATTGGCTTACCTTACACTGCAGCCGACCATCCTTCCTGCAGCCGTTGGCAGGAATAACAGGGTTAGACTATATTTGTAATCTGGACTGCATCACTGAAATCGTTGGCCGGCGTAGTTTTCTTGTTCACAGGTGGCCTTAAGTAGTGATTTTACCTTAACTATATACCCAGTTTTTAGTATTTTCTCAACCCCTTGGGGTCGTAATTGTATTTCCATTTGTATTTCCTCCTCGTTTCTCGTGCAGGCGTGCTTGCCTATTATGGAAAACCTATTTAAGCAAATGTTTGGAAATAAAGTTGCCTTTTCGACGACTGGACTTGACCAGAAAAGATCTCCTGCCTTGGACTACTTTCTGCCGGGGAAAATTTAGGCCTACTTGAGGAAAAGGGGGAATGACTTAGGGTTAAGATTAAGCCTAAAGGCCCTAGGCCTATTTTGCTGGGACTTATAATTTAAGATGGATTAGTGGTTTAGTTTAAGAGTGACTTGTCTTTGGAGATCAATTGTCACTAATCAATTGTCTTTGTTTTCAGCCTGCCATTTTGAGCTGCTTCTTTCAGTGAGTCCCAAATGAACCTAATTCCGCCTTAGACTTGTAAGTCGTTTTAAGGACAGGGGCCATAGCGTCTTCGCCGTATTAGCTAGCGAAGTTCGAGCAACCCCAATGCGCAACCACTAGTGGCTGCATAGTTTTTTAAGTCCCCATCCAACCCCCAACCGTTTAGAGTTCAATCTAATGGCATGTCTCCCACTTTGCTATTTTCCGGGCACCCCCAAAGAAAAAAGTCAAGTGGCGACAGATCGGGAGACCTTGCTGGCCAGCTAACAGGTCCTCCACGACCGATCCATGCAGCTGGGAACAATGTATTAAGGTAGTCGTGGACATCACCGTGAAAGTAAGAGGGAGCATCATCATGTTGGAACATCATGTCACGTCGTCTAGCAAGTGGTAAATTGTCCACAAAGGGTTCAACCACTTCACGCAAGATCATTTGCAAATACCGAGCCCCAGTTAACGTGCCTTGGTAGAAAACGGGACCCCCAGTTAACGTGCCTTGGTAAAAAACGGGACCCGCCAGCCGGTCTCCCATTATACCACACCACACATTGACGCGCCAATTAGCCTGGTGTCGTGTTTTCCGGAGAGAGTGCGGATTATCCACACTCCAATAGTGGCAATTATGCGTATTGACGACCCCATCACGAGAAAATTGAGTTTCGTCTGAGTACAGGATGTTGTCAACAAAGTTCTCACTCTCCTGTACTTTGTTCAGTAACCAGTTGGAGAGGTGAACTCAAGCCGTTGATGACAGTGCACGTGGTAAGGGTGAAAATGGTGATTCCGTATGATTTTTAGCACTGATCGCTGACTTATTCCACTTTCATGCGAAATTGTCCTGAACTCGTATGTGGATTTAATTGGCAATACGCTATTACGGCAGCTGCATCTTCGTATACGAGATGCGTTTTGGATGACCTTGAACGTATTCCCCAAGGTCATTTTAGCCGATGATACTAGAGTTTCCCTATATAGATCGTACGCGAAACAATTAGCAGTTACAGGGAAACCAGTCAGGAGGCAGCTGTACAATTACTAATAAAGTATTGCTTGCCTTTGACCGGCTTTCCTGCACTACACACATTGTTTTGCCCATATCTCCCTTGTTTATGGCACGATTTCTGTTACGTTTTCTGTGTTGGCCTGGGTTCATCAACTTTCTAATTTACTTCATGCCGTTATCTTGCATAGTTTCGGAGTTAACTTTTGGATGACCTTGAAGGCATCTTTCAAGGTCATATTTACAGCAGACATTACATCCGCCCGGGTTTGCTTAGTATTGGTAGGTATTTCGATTTGAGCTAATTACACGTCTTTAGAAGATATTGTTGCCAGACACTTCAGTTGCCTCACCCTGTATATGTAATGGTTATAGCATGGGGGGGGGGGGGTTAGTTCCCCGAGGTGGGGGGCAGTTGCACCAACATCGTTAATTCTCCCTCTCCTTCCCCACTCCGGCCGTCGTTTCCCCTCCCTCTCTTTATTCCCGTTTTTATTCCCTCCCTCCTTCTCTCCTTGCAAATTACTAGAAACACGTGAAACAATCGCTTTAAAATTGACCACAATTGCGGTGCTCGACGCTTATCATTGCTATCTTTCAAAAAATGTGTGTGGTAACGTGGAATGTGCCTTTCGCTTATGAGCTAAAAAAATACAACCCGTGTTTCAGCTCAAAAAAGCGGACAAATGACAATAAGTTGTTAATTTCGACACCCCCACTAATGGGCCTCGAAATTGGCAGTCTGATCGGTGGAAAGACGCATTTATTTCGCAGATGCTGACTACCAGCGCGGGGTTTAAATGTTTTAAAGTAAGCGGCAACAATTACTGCGCGAGCATTGATACCTCGGAGAATGAACAAAAAATACGTGCAACAATTTTGTGGTGCATTACCGATGTGAATTGTTTCTACGTTGGCGGGAACAATCACGATAATTAACTTACAGTAAAGGCTTACTTCCTTACTGAATGCTGTCCTTGTCAGTGAATGCTTTTTTTGGATTCAGTCAAAGAAAGATATGCGACTTTTCCAAGCTGCGCCAAAATATCAGCGGTTAAGTCTCATTAACATTGTCCACACATTCACGCATTAAGTGAAAAACTTGAGCATTGCTACGGGTTGTAGCAATGGTCAGGTTTTTCATTTAACCTTTGGTCTGACAGTCGGTGGGATTAGCTTGGCAACTAATGCAGCAATTTAGCGGCAGCCATTTTTGTTTTGTTTATCCAGTTGTTTTGTTTATCCCTGCACCTTCCCCTTAACTTTTCAAGATTTCATTGACATTTAGTTATGCAGAAACCCCCGAAGGTCGCTGTATACTAAAACAGCAGAACTCGAAGCATTTTATTTTTCGGTTATTAACAAAAACCCCGTTAGCTCGTGGATGCTCGTATTGTTGCATAACCATCATTTAATGTGCATCTTTTTATTCTTACACAATCCACGGCAACGTTAATGTTTCCTTATTTTGTCCTTCGTTACAGTTCAGTCTTTAGTTCGCCCAGGCATTTACAATAAATCTAAGGACCAGTGTTGATTGTTCAAGACATTGTTGCTTGAAATATTTGGTTGCAACTTGGAAAAGAAACGAAATTCAAATTCGCTGCTGGCGAATTTCTAAACCCTCCCACACATTTGTCCTGACCCCAACTCTCAAACCAACAAAAGGACCAAGTTCAGATCACCATACATCTGTGTGCCAAAATTCAGCTACGCAGGCCTACTCAATTTTGCGCTAGCCACGAGCAAAAAGCCTATGGGATTAAACATGGGAAAAATCTTATTAGCTAGCTAGCTAGCTAGACAGTAACATAAAAACAACGCATCTTTTTCTCTATATTGACGCATGATATGACGCATGACGCAAGATATTGACGCATCTTTTTCTCTATAATTGGTGGACACTCATCCTTTAAATTTTAGTTTTTCTCAATCTCTGACCCTTTCCCTTACATTTTCCAGAATTTGACACATTTCTGTCGCATTGGGATTTATTCTCAACATGCAAAAATAAGCTTTCAGTTGCTTACAGTTAACAGACACATGTCTGCTAGTGAGCCGCCAAAGGTACAAAGGTTCAAAGGGTTTAACGAGCGTTAATCACTCCTGGTCATTTGCCCGAAGCCCTAAGGCCCTATGACTGCAACAGCCAGATTCCCAGGCGGTCACCCACCCAAGTATCAATCCAGCCTAATGCTGCTTAACTTCGGGGATCTGACGAGAACCGGTGAGCAGCATTTTTATCATTAACAATCGATTTTCTAACAATCGGATGTCTACAATGGGATGATCTACTGTTACTTGGCGGCGACACACTAGCGTGTGTTTAGAAATGTTCGATGCACATTTGGCTTGCCGTCCTATTTTACAAATAACGGACAAAGCCGCTACTGGAGAGCTGCGGACAAACCAAAAGAAAAACTTGCACTGACTGAGCGAGCGAAGCGAGCGAAATTTAGTTCATTTGCAATGAGTACAGAAAGACGCAAGACTTACAATGCATTAAATGGTTTGTTTTCTTATTGGTTGTGCAAACCGTAATTGATAAAGATACAAAACATGGTATGCCAAAGTAGCACGAATTAGTAAACAAAAACGAACTCCGTTTGATGCTTAAGGTAAGGTTTAACTGATTTGAAGTCAAAACAGTAAAGGAACACAAATAAACTTTCCTTTAAGGTTTCAGACATTGCAGTGTTGCTGTACTGTTTAGTCCACGAGAAACTTTATTGCTGCATCCAACCATTACACACGTAAATACAATTAAAGTCAGAGCCAAAATTTCAAAACTTTTCATGCCCAAACAAAGGAAGAAAAATGTAAGTTTACACATTCGACTCCTTTCCCGGCTACGGTTTTTCAGTGTTCTTCAGTCACGTCATCTACTTTCCGTTCATCACCCTACTGAAGATACATATATCATTTTACAAATTTTGATGCCCCCCTCCATGCTTGGAATTACATTATTACTTTCCAGGGCATTTCTAAGCTTTCAAAGACTCGCACGAACCCTCAATTTCCTGTAGAGCTGTGGTACGCCCGCTAAGACGATTAGGTTTTAAGCATTTTCCAGCAATGTCGTGTAGCCAAGTAGAATGTGCCAATCATTAGCAGAAGCATCGCGTGCAAAAATAAAATTGGTAAAACCATTTGAATACAGCAGTAAGGTTTCACGTGGGCTAAGCAGTACAGCATCACTGCAATGTTTGAAATCTTCCAGGTAAGTTTATTTGTGTTCCTTTGCTGCTTTGAATTCGAATCAGTTAAAACTTACTTTAAGCATCAAACAAGTTCATTTTATTTACTAATATTTTAATCAAGCAGAGTTAGCATGGCTGAACGGAAGGGCTTCCACCTTTTGGTTTAAAATCCCCGCTCAGCAGACGGGCATTTAATGATCCAAAAGGCAACGGAAATAGGTTTGCATCTGTGTTTATTTACTACCAGGCACAGGTCTACCACTGAGTTCTGAACCACGATTAATCGGTCGAGCGAGATCTGCTGCAATCCATTAATTTAATTTCTGTGTTGTCATTTCCAAACACAGCAATTCCTGAACACGAGAACAATCCGAAGCAAACGAATCCAACACCGGTCTTTACGAGGGCGTCTGGACAGCCTGCCAAGAATTGCAAATTTGATGTAGAAATTGAAAAAATAAGCGATCGCGTTGTTTCAAAACTTTTGAAATTGACAGTTTTTTATTTTACCATTTGTTATAATTTTCTACATTCCTCATATTTAAAAAAAACGTTCATTACGATATATTATGGCAATTTGCTTTGTGTTGTTCATGTAGTGCTCGGAGACACCAGACTTAAAGATCGGCTCCCTTACCATCGCAAAAGAAGGAAGGATATGAAGGAAAGGGTACGCAACACAAGGGTTATTTGCGTCCAGACCAAAAAAATCTGTAAAAAAACCCTAATGTTAGACAATACTACATAACTTAATTATTTTTATTGTGGAGATAAAGTGGCAATTAAATTTGCCCTAATATTTTTCTTCCGTTCATGGATAAACTACTTTATTATTGTTGTTGTTAATATTATTATTGTTGTTGTTATTGTTATCTCCGAAAGATTGGAGCTTCCTCTTCGAACTCGTGCGTTTCGTGCACCGAAGTCCCCTGTCAGGATATTTCAACCAGACGAAAAAAAAAGTTATCATGCCCCAAACAGAAAAACAAAAAAAAAAAATCCATTTTCAGTGGAGTATTAGACCTCGCTCTGCCTTAATACTTAACTGAATGTGGTATTTGTGTCTGTTGGTGTGTGTGTGTGTTTTTCTGTTTGGGATACGATAACGTTCGCAATTTTTTTCCTAATTTCGTACAAATTTACTAACAATGGAGTTTCCGTCGCATGAAGGAAACGAGTTCGAATATGTCATTCCTACCCGAAAAATTTTAGGAGTTGGGAGGGGGGCGAAATTCGAGGTAGAGCACTGGAAAAACATCATTGAAAGTGGAGCAGCAAAGCATTCTCCTGAAAAAAACTCTGCAGAAATCAAAGAGATTCTGTATAGAAATCATATAATCGTAGAAATCATATAGTGGAGCAGCAAGGCAATGCCCTGTGGAATAGGTTTCTGCCCTGTCATTACAGAAAAAAAAACAAAAAAACTAATGTATTAGGGAGCATTTACGCAACGATTAGCAACGTACATTTTCTCGCTCATTAATTTTTACTTGGTTAATACTAAATCTGCTGGCTGCTTCTCGCCTTTACCGGATAATGCGGCATTAGAGTTGTCTATACATAGTAACCATGGCAATGACGAGGGCGCAGATCCTCTCCTCGTGCCTCGCGACACGAAGTACGAGGTGTACAACATGTCAGCGTCGATTTACGACAACAAGAAAACAATTTTACTGCGTTACAAATTTTGGCGGACTGATTTCTGAATGTCAGCTAATGGTTCGATGGTTTGTTTTCGGTTTGATAACGACGAAATGGATTTTGAATTTTGGATTTTGAATTCTCGCTGCGAGCAGCTATTTATTCTACCGTCGTCTGATCACTGACAGAAGTTGTTCTTTGTGCGAGAATAGTAAATTTTGGAAATAGCGAGAAAAGATAACAATGTTGTAGAAATGTTTAAAATATTTATTGCACTCTGTTCTTTATCCTTGTTGTTAATTATAATACTTTTTATTCTTTTGTATGTGTTACCGGATTCCCGTTACAGCATCTCTCGCACGGCTGAATAAGGGCGCGTTTACGAAACGACTCGCTTTTGCATTCTCACAACTAGAATTTCCTCACGATGGCAAAGGCGTCGTTGCCATGGTAACAACGCTACCAAGATTGACTAAATCAGACATCGTTTGAGTAAATGCTTGCAGTCTTGCAATCAGTGACAATAACAGGGTTGCAAAAAATCATGATTTTTAAAAAAATTAAAAAATCGGATTTTTTTTATTTAAATCAGATTTTTTTGATTTAAATTGGATTTTTCACACAAAAATTTTGTTTTCGCACAGAATTGTAGGTATACCAAGTAAGGTATTTTGTATGCAACATTTGAACATTGAATTGGAGGGGTAAAAATCATAAAAAAAACTAAATTTAACTCAAAACCTTGATTAACCAAAGTTGGGCGACGGTTACGTTTCCATTATTTAGGCTTTTATTCTCAATAATTAGAAAAACTTGCACAATACAGGAAAAGGTAAGCATAAAACGACATTTGCTTATGCCAACCAAGCATTATGTCTGTATTTTAGGTATAATAAATTTACAAAACTGAAATTTATCTATCTTGCAGTAGGCTAGTAACTAATTATTTTCTGGCTCGATTACTGTATTTGCATTTAAGCGTCTCATCAGAAAAAAACTAGGAGGTCTTTTTTATGGCCTGCTGCAGACATTATTTAAGTCACTCTACTTTATTTAGTCAACCAGACCCACAATGACTTTCCCAAGTTATCTGCACAAAAAAGAACCGTTGTATTCCTTACTGTCTCTTAATGCTTGCTAAATGGTTAGGTGAATACCCCAAAACAGAAAATGAACCTATGTTAGATTTTGCTCTTGTGTACTCCAGCAACAATTCAGTCATTTTGAAATATAGTGATGTATTTATCAATAAAAAATATTGAGTTGATGTACTAAAATAGGCAAAATGTTTTAAATCAATGATTTTTTTTTAATTCAAGTGATTTAAATCACGATTGAAATCAGGATGATTTAAATCAAACAACCCTGGACAATAAGACAAAGAATTCCTCCTGACGAAACACTTTTCTTAGTCATTTCTGAATTTACATTATTGGCTGTGTTTGTTGCGAGCCGGCATAGCTAAAACCGTCACCATGTTGCAATTTCAGAAGATTCAGAATGAGAATCAGAAATGGCTTTTATTGCATAGTATATATACAAGAAACAAGATCTTGTGATTAAACCGAGGTCTTTTTTACGCCAAAGGAAAAACGTCAAATAAATCAATGCAAATTGAAGCAAGACACATAGTAAAGACTTAACCATATGACAAAAACAAACACGAAAAAACAAAACATGACGAGGATGTATGGGAACATGACAAGGAAACGTGACAGGACAAGGTGGGGACAAACAGAACGAAGAGCACCGACAGAAACAGAAAAAGAGAGAGAAAAAAAATGAAAAAGAAAGAAAATTTATAATTTAGAAAATTTTGATGACTCTCTACGAAATTACAGTGGATGCATTTTTCAAGGTGTAAAAAGTTCATTCCGAAAAGAGTGAAGAGTGGTGGCAGATTTAATATTTGTAGAAATTTGATTCCAGATTGGAGTAATTCTGCCTTTCAATGATCGATTATAATCGGGCCACTAAGAGAATGACTTGATGTTATCATCGATTGTTTAAGTCGTGGCCTCGCACATCTGTTTGAGGTGCGTGCAAGGTGCACTGTTGGCCATTCATTGCCCATTACCAAGGCACAGTATATTTCGTATGGTTTGGCAGCGCTATATTACGACCTTAGTCCAGGGAGTTCCCAGGGAGAGTAGAGTTACTACTCTACTCTCCCTGGAGTTCCTGTCGCGAGAGACAGCTGCGGATATGATCGAATCGAGCTCGTCCGTGCTTTGAATTCAATGGGAATGATGTGACACGGTCTCGTTTCGAGACGTTGTTACACATAAGGTAATTTCAGCAATGAAGAAAGATAATGTATGGTTCCTCTCATAACATAGTGAAGTGATAAAATGTTGGCTCCAGTAGAAGTACTTTTACAGTAAAACCGATTTAAAAACAAGGTTTGTACTTCAACGCCGCTCTTCACTCATCGATCATCCTCCCCTTGTGGTTGCTAGGCAACAACAAGTAACGCAGGCAAGCCATCCAAATTCAACTGCCCAAAAGCCAAACAAACAAAATAATTGTGAAATATTGAATTAAATACTTTTAATTTATTTAATAATTTATTTAATTCAAAAAATTAAGTAACATGAGACGAATTAAGAATAAATACGACTTTAGTTCCACGTGTCTAAAAAAACACAAAAACACTCACGAAAAACTGTTGGACTACGTACGGTAACTGTTAAATCGATAGTAGTCTCGTGATTTCGACTGTTTGGTGATGCGAAAATAGTTTACAATAAATTCACACGTGTGACCTTGAAGCGTGTGTAAATCCTGGATTAACGAGAAAAAAAACGTGGTCACAGTAAAACATTTGAGTGTTAGTTGTCAGATAAGCATGCATTTCAGTGCGACCGCACGTAACCGGTACAAAGTGTAGTTGCAAATCAACATCGTGTTTTGTCCACTCCCGATCATTTCGTAAGATTTCCCGTACCCAGACGTTAAGCCTTTAGTGTTGCACTAATCTTCGTTCATGGATTTGTTCTGTTGACAAATGTTTTGAATCCTAGCACGAAACAAAGCATCAGCGCATCGTTTTCCCTCTCACCGCCGTACCAATTTGGCGCCGCCGCTTACGTTAATTGCTGCTAACACCGATTACAACCATAAAAAAAAATGGCAAACTAGGCTGCGGTCCCCACCCCCAAATCACTGCTTTCATGTATGTGTACAATAATACGTCTTATTATTGACGTGTCCAAAAAACTGGGCTGCAAAATGGGTGATAGACGCGGCCGTTTTTTTCCCGGCTCTGTATACATAACTTGCCCGGAAAAGCTTATAGGACTACGCACCTTGCAGGAGCCGTATAGGAAAACCTCAAGACACAGTAGCAGCCATTTCACACTTTCTGGCTTGTGTGTTTGTTCTTAACTCTCCACATTCACTCACCCTAGATTCGAAATACTTTACGACGTTTTAAACTATCTCCCGAACTTAACTGTTTTAGCGCGCTTACTGTTTTACGGCTAACGAAGCCGAATTCGACGCCGGCGCCATGTCTGGGCTCGATTGAACTCGCTGTCGGCAAGGTGCACCTATCGTACTGGCAAACATGGGCGATATTCGACGAACGCCGAGTCATTCTTTCAGTGGCCGGACTATAATTAGCTTTTAGCTTCTAGCTGTGAGAATGCAACGACGAGTCCTAAACGCGCCCTAATTGTGAGCTTAAAACTCAATTATATGCCTAGTTTTTTTTATATTTAAATACTCGAATATTTCTCTTAAATGAAATTGATTCACTATATGTATTAATTCAGTAATTCGAGTTCTATGCTTGTATTGGCAGAAAGCCACCGTCATAAAAAAAAATCTGCAATCGGAAATTATAGCTTAAAAGTTAATGTACAGTGTTGCATACAGTATAGAAATAGTCATTACCCTGAGTTCATTTATTTTTATTGTTTTATCCAGTTAAACACAACTTAGATTCGTACGGTACACTAGAGACAAAGCAATATTTGTAATCAAAATTAAATAACTGTGTAAATCATGTAACTGTAATAGAAGTACGTAGAAGAAAAATAAAGAAGGAAGAACTGATTCAATAACACAAGCGTTTGACTGTATCACGTTGTTCTCTCGAAATTTTAAATCGTGTAGCCACTATTTTGAAAATAAAAATCGGCTATTATGTAGAATCGAACCAGCACGTAATCTTCTTAAATCTAGAAAATAAAGGATTTACCGTCTGAGCTACGACCACGTGAAAGTCAGACGTAGTTTTCTTTTTTCATTCGGTGTAAGGTGAGTGCATTTTTGTAGCACCCAAAATTCAATGAATTAGGCGCTATCCTGAATGCTGTCCAACGTTCACCATTCATATTGGAACTATTTTTAAGCTCATGATAATAACAATAAATCTCGTCGAATTGTGAATTTTTAAGTAATAGTTTACCACCCCTGGCGAACTGCATCGAATTTATCACCCGATGGGCGATATCCCAAACTTGGCCAATCCGAGAGAACTATCTCAAGATGACCGGCCTAGACGCCATCGAGGTAGTTCGACCTGATTAGTCATATGAGAGATATCGCCCAAATTTTTACAATTAAGTTTGCCCTGATATGTTCCTTCCGTTCATGGATAAACAACATTATTATTATTGTTATTAATATTATTATTGTTGTTGTTATTATTACCTCCGAAAAGATGGGAATTTCCTCTTCGAACTCATGCATTTCATGCACCGAAGTCCCCTGTCAGGACATTTAAACCAGACCGCCCCCCCCCCCTCCCCCCAAAAAAAAACCTACGAACGTTATCATGCCCCATAATCCGATACAGTTCACCCCGAGTGGTATAACTAATTTATGGCACGGTCCTTAACTTTCGAAATGAAAAACAAAATTGTAGGGGTAAAATGGAAAGTTAGCCTTCATTTGTTTATGCAAACTTTGTGTCGTCACGTTTGAACAATTTTATAATGATGTACCCAGGTTTGTGTCCGATACCATTCCAGCGAGCGGGAGGGGGGGGGGGGGGAGATTATTGTATCTTGAGGGTGGAATTTTCTTTAAAAGAAAGAGCGTAAGAAAACGCTTTTTTTATATATTCTATGGACTGATGTCTGTTATTTTGGTTGCAAATGACGGAAATTTCATCATGTGAAAATTACGTCGTTCACTTCGCAGTCGCGTCATATGACATCACCGCTTTTTACTGTGCGTGGCATCCATATCGCCACACTAAAGTAAATATCATGTACTGTAAAGTGTGGTGATATGGGAAAAATCCCTGGTCGTTTTTAGCATTGTGACTGCTAGGGACCGTGCGATAAGTATGCTTATTGCTATTACCATGAGCTTATAAATAGTTCCGTTTTGAATGGTGGAATGGGAGTGGACAATTCATACTCGACCTATTAATTATTTATTGATGGGTGTTATCAGCAGCTTGTGAAGATTTCCATTATTAACAAGTAGTGTTCGACTAAGTTTCTGTGCCAGCGCATGAAGGATTACAGTGCTAATTTGGCGAATTATTGTATTACAAACTAGTATTCCACATTATAAAGAATTTTAAAATGGTTTGATTTTCATTCGACGATAGCTCAACCGGCAAATCGGTGGTTACACAAAGTGTTAGAATTGGTGTGATGATGGACCGAGTCTGGACTACGATCGATTTTTTGTTTCAAACCATTACCTACAAAGTAAAGGAGGCAACGAACATCTGGATACGGTCAAATTCCGGTCAGTTCTCCTTGGCCTTTGAGATCATTTACACTTTTTTTTAAAGAGTCTACAGTTTCTAATGAGTGTAGGATAAACGGAAGCATCCAGTTCTGATCGATTGACAGCGTCTACAGTTTGGACTGATTCTCAGGACGTAGGAACTTTTCGTAAGCAGGATGGACTTGACCTTGGTTTGAAGGAAGCTTCATCAGGTAATCGTGGACGCGTTCGTACACTTGGCCGTCGTGACATCCGAGGACACTTTGCAAGGACTCATCCCGAAAATCAAATGCGTCCACCAGTCCCACTATATCTGGTCGTAGCTCTTCAAACAAAGCAAAGAGTCTCTGGTTGAAAGAAGTTAGCTCGCCAGAAGACACACCGCCATATTGAATGAAGTCGCTGGCACTTTCCCGTATCCAGAACAAAGCGAGCATCTCAAATAGACGTTGCAGAACTGTTTTCAACGAATCAGACATATCCTCTTGGGCCTTGATGGTTTTACGAGCTGCATACAGCATGAAACTTTGCACGTGAAGGCGAGAACATTTGACGAGGTCTACCGAATGGCTATTCCACACTTCTTGGGCATTTTTGCTAGTCCTCGACTTTTCTTGTACTAAGCATACAGCAACGTAGGAGATCAAAGTTGCCACAGTCTTCTGAAAGATGTACTGCAGCTCTTCAAGTCGATCGCTCGAAGTTGGTGGACGACGCAAAGTATCCATACGACTCAAAGCCAAAAATTCGTCACTGGAGTTTACTGCTTCATCACCAGCCTGCACTGCGTGGTACGATTTTATCAAAAATCGTGCAGTCTGGAGGAGAAGCACGGTGTTTTCTCCGTCATACGTGCATGAAGCGGTAGTGTACCCATATAAAAACGGAAAACGACTGGCTTGTAAATACCCGAGGCCGCCACAGGATAGACGACAAAGTTCAATGCCACTGGCAGCATTCTGCGTGCAAATTGCTTTCACACCGGAAGAAAGTGCATGGACTTCAGCTGCAATGGCAGCAGATGGATTCGATAAGAATTCCATCATTTTGTTATACACAAATCTAAATGCAAACAAGCCAGCGTACGCCATCGCGACTTGAGGAAAGATCTTGTACTGTTGCGTTTGGTAATCCATAATTTTTACTTCGGGTTCATCAGGATTGGATGATTCCCCTTGCCTTCGAACAGCACTGTATCGGATTGCAATGGTGGCGGCCTTAGCCAAATGCAGTGACACCTGTTGGCAAATTGCTGTACGAGCCATTATAAGTGTTCCGTACCCAGCTCGAGGTTTCTTGGACTTCACGTACGTTCCGTCCTTTAAAACTTGGTTGTTCTTCATGAGCATGTTGGTGCGAGGTATCCGGACATGTTCAAATTTAAGAAAGCCATTGTCGTTAGCGTTTAAGCCCAATTTGGGACCGATTTCACCAACTGTAAGACCCGGGAGGGGTTTGTGATCTTCGAAACTTCTTAGCTGAACAAAGAAAGGATGTACCCCGTGGCAAACGCCTTTAGTGTGGAGTTGTGCAACGACGATGGCGGCATTGCATGATCGTCCCATGCCCCCAGGCCAAAACTTAATGGACGATAATGTTGGAGAATGGAGGACGAACTCTTCGGTGTCAGGATCATACGTCGCGGTAGTTTCGAGTCCTTTCATGTTGGTTCCATGGCCTAATTCTGTCTGGCAGTAGGTTCCAATAATAACACACTTTCTCGCTAAGGGAATCCACTTCGCCTGCTGCTCCTCTGTCCCTTGGCTAATGAGCGTTGGCATAAACATAAACGGGTGGACGATCAGGGGATCGCCGCAAGGGATTGCAATGTCTAAGATGTGAGCAGATCGAACGAATTGCAGATCACCAGGAATTTGTGTCACAAGGCCCAATTCCTCCACTTTGCGCTGCATGTACGTGCAAGCCTCGATCGACTTGCTGTAGTAATCGTCGCTGCTGAGATAGGAAAAGTCCACGTACCTTGCAATTTTTGGGTCTTCAACAAACTTCTGCTCGATTTCACGACGCTCATCGGTGCCACTAGATCCGCCATCCAGTATGTTGGTAAGTTCACTTACTCGGAAATTACATCTCTGCCTTTCTTGTAGGAGCTCTGGGTTCACGACACGACGAGCCGCTGCCATGCTGAACGAAATATTAGCAACAAGCTGGTTTTCAAATACGCCAGCTACGAAATTTTGAACTGCGATGAATCACTCGGTTATATACTGGAAAACGTTGAAAGGGTTCCGTTGTTCGACGAGTACTGTAAAGCGTACACATTTCCGGGATTTTGTCAACGTTCAGCGTGTGCACATACTGAGTAAATAGCTCATCGCACTCTTCCTGTTTCCCACTGTCAAGCTGCTATGCTCGAACGCAATCGCTCCTTTCGCTGCAACAACTGGGTGGGTGTCAACCTGCACAAGGTCATAGTCATCAAATGTGGTAGTTTTCCTCGATGACTGTGTCGTCACAGCCTTTTTCTCCTTAAAGGTGAGTTTCAATATCGCACTTTTCTGTATTTTAATTCGCAGGCCTACCTGACACTCCTAAATGTAAATAAAAAGAATGGCTGAGAACGGTTGTATAAAAGCTTTTATGTAAGGTTTCTAAAAGTTACGTAAGTGGTTCTCAACAGCGCACGCATCGGTTTTTTTTCTTAGCGCATGAAACGTTTTTTTTTTTCGCCTGACATTAAAGGATGAATGAGAACGGTTGTACAAAAGCTTTTATGTAAGGTTCCTAAAATTTACGTAAGTGGTTCTCAAGAGCGCACGCATCGTCCCTTAGCGCATGAAACTTTTTTCTCACCAAAAATAGTAAAAATAAATAAATCCGCCAACACTTCCTAGAGGTAATGACAGATCAGCCTGGGCTCCAATCACATGATCGCCTCAAAACGAATCTGAGGGCCGTTCAGAAGCCTGTCACAACTAAAAACTTGGATACAAAGAAAGATATGGATCCAGAGTGTAATATTTCAACTTGAACGTCACGGAAGCTGGCATTAAAACATAACTATTGCACACTCCACAACAAAATGTAGGTAGGCTACTGAAGTTTTTTTTTTCTGAGTTCAGTAAAAAAAAAAAAACAATCGCCCGCATTGTCGCGGATAATAATAAAAAAACTAAAAAAAAAAAAAAACAACAACACCGTACGTCCGCGTGAATGTGTCCAGTACCACTCCTGAGATAATTTAAACACGTTTTTCTGAGTTCTAACATTTTGTTCATTTTTTTCAGTTTGTCTGCCTGTAATGGGGTCCTAATCCCATAATTTTTTACAGAGTAAGCGGATATCATCATATTTCTAACTAATCCTGGCCTGTCTGAATTCAATGGCGCCTTCGGACGTTAGTTGCGCCAGTAAACGCGAAGAATGCATTACGTCATTACGACGATTTTGTGCGAATTTAAACGAGGTGTTCAGGAATGTTCACTTCTGTTGTTATCGTGTAAAGACGGTGATCTCTGTAATACCTGGCTTCAAGGTAGACGTGTCCCCTGTGTTTGTTTAGATTTATTTAGGCCATTATTATATGCCAAATATCATACCATTCTTCGGTAGAAGCTTCGGAGACGTAACAAAGTTAATCTTCTGTATAAAGCCGAAACGGCTGGGAGGACTACAGCAACAGTTTGTTAACGGCAATGACTGAAAATTACTCTTCGTGAAGTCTCGTCACCGTGTTGCATGAATGAATACGCCTGCTCTCGAACCAATTCTCCGTTAGCTCACGGAAATTAAAACAAAGGTTCTTAAAAAGTATAGAGCAGTGACATGACGTAGTATTATTGTGTATAACTTTATGGTGGAGCCAGTCACTGGGTTAGCTGCAAGGGGCACTGGAGGGAAAAAAGAAGGTCGTCTTACTGAAGCTAATGCTATTAGACTGGATTTCTTAAGCCTACAAGGCGCGATTTTTGTTGTTGGAGAAAACAATGTTTTTTTAAGCCTAAGAAATCCGCTGTCAAAGCATTGTCTTGACTAGAACTGCCGTTTTCCCCTTACATTTTAATCTAGTGCACCTTGTAGCTATGCCCTCCAAATGGTATCTCGTGGCCACAATGACGTCACTTGACGCTGCTCTATAGGCCTAAAAACTGACAATTTACGCCTAAAATCTAAAACTAAGCTTAAAAGATAACACATTTTTAACCAGCAATTGTGATGGTTACCAGTTTTAGATTACATAACAGAAATCGCTGTTGCAGTGCGTGGTAGAGTTGTGGGCCTCAACGTTTTTGTTGAAAAAGTGGCGGAAGTGTACTACAGAAGACCGGTTGCGAATAGGCAGTCACTGCAGCCCCTTGTAGCCAGATGACGGAACTCGGTAGTACAATGATATAAAATACATCACATGCTATACCTTTTTCAAAAATAAATAGACATAAATCGCTGGAAATAATATTAAGGAAAATTGAAAATAAGCCAACAGCGAATATCATACACTAGAAATAACGTAGTTCAGTAAGCCACCTTTATGCACTTACATTTCATCGGAGTGGCATGACCCGGATTCGAACCGGCTATCCGGGTCATGCCACTCCGATGAAACGTAAGTGCATAAAGGTGGCTTACTGAACTAAGTTATTTCTAGTGTATGATTTTCGCTGTTGGCTTATTTTCAATTTTCCTTAATATTTTTCAAAAATAGTGGAAAAAGGAAGGTAAGCATCTGTCTTTTTGTGGTACTGCATACATGGGATTAAGGTACAACCGCTGAAACCATCTTTATTATCATCTTTTCATTTACTTCGAAGAGTTGAATAGAACGATTATTGCGGTTTAATTGTATAAAAGTCGTGAAAGCTGACGTGAGTAATGCCAAAAGTGCTAAAGCACGTGAAGTAAAACCTTCAAAATTAAAGAAACAAGAAACCAATTTCCACTCGGCATTATTCCACAAGACGTTATTGCTTTTCTGGCCTCACATTCGTAACAAAAGCATTCATAAACCAAATTAATGTGCAGGTTAGTGACGATGATTGCACGTATATGACAAATTCGTTACATGTATACAGAAAGACAAAAAATCAAACGATGTATGGGTTTACATAATGTTTCAAAATAAATGCGGTAATAAAAAAAAAAACAAAAAAAAAACACTGTTCTGTTAAATAAAACAAATTCACCGTAACCTGGGTTTACTTGCGTTAAGGCTAGGTTGTTCGGTGGTGATGCTTCTGGCCTTTCTAATGTTGCGAGGTTGTCTCAATCTAACAATTTCCCCCTCTTTTGCTGGGTGTACCAGATAAAACGAATTTTGATTGCCCGGTTCTGTAGTTTGTTCCACATTATGTTTGCAGGAAACTGACTGTATGATGCTACGGTTTCCTCGCGCAAGAGTGCAAAAACATGTGGATATCACACTTGTAGACTCTATGCAGTTACTGTTGGGAGTCTGCGAGTGGGAATTTTATGTGTTTTTTGAACTCGTAGTGGGAGGGAACGTGGAGCCATAAAGTCAGTTTCCCGCAAACATAATGTGGAACAAGCTACAGGTCTCGTCTGGACATCCGTCGTCATTTCTTCACTGGAAGAATAAAAAATTTCTGCATTGCTCTCGCTGCAGACATTGATGAAATTGCTGAATTTAAAGGGCAATTACATCCATTTTGACATGCATGTTTGACTTTTGGATCAATTACATAATAACTAAACACAAGAATTGAGGTAAGAATACGTTACGTACGTCCGATATAACAATTTAATTACTGCATCACCAAAACACGACATGGAGATCGCCATTGTTTTGCTGGAACGCTCAGAAATTAATGCCGACAGATGTCACTTTTCGATTTCGACTCGCAGCCGATTGAGATAGTTGTATTGACTGTGTGGAGCTCAAGCGTCTGACGGCGTTAGCTGGCCACTACACTGCCGGCCAGCTAAGGCCGTCAGACGCTTGAGCTCCTCACAGTCAATACAGCTATCTCAATCGGCTGCGAGTCGAAATCGAAAAGTGACATCTGTCGGCATAAATTTCTGAGCGTTCCAGCAAAACAATCGCGATCTCCGTGTCGTGTTTTGGTGATGCAGTAATTAAATTGTTATATCGGACGGACGTAACGTATTCTTACCACAATTCTTGTGTTTAGTTATTGTGTAAGTGGTCATCGTGGCTGAGCGGTGAGAGAGCTCAGCCTGGTTGCTGGAGGATTGCGGATCTGGTCGAACACTGGAAAGGGGACCTTGGCAAAGTCCCCGCCAGGACTGCCGGCCAGGGTAGCGGCTATGGGATGTATTCTGGCTAATTCTGGACAATCTTTCGGCCCCGACGATGATCGGAGGTTTCCCGGATCGAATCCCCGGGCTGGCACCTCCCTTTACCAGATTTCTTCTTCTGAAACTGGTAATGTTCAAAATTGAGCCGGTTCAGCCATACAAGCATTAATTGCTTTGGCTGACATATCGTCAAAATCAATTTAAAAAAAAATTAAAAAAAAAAGTCAAACATGCATGTCAAATTGGAGGTAATTACCCTTTAAGTATTAAGGATTGGCGACGGGAAAATTTCCCTTCAGGTCTTCTTCACTCTGAAACTTACCCTTACGACCCACGCAGGTTATTACTCCTAATTACTCCTAATTACTTAATTGAACCAAAGTCGCCAACAATGTACGTTACCTATTGTTAACTTGAAGGAATACCTTTGATGCTAAACAATGTCAAGCCTTCGGCCGAACATCATATCGTTGTTAAAGCTGATCTCTATTTAATTGTGTCCTTACTTGTTGAGCGAACTTCTTTGCTTGTATGCTATTGTACACAGGAAAATTGGAAATAAGCCAACAGCGAAAATCATACACTTGAAATAACGTAGTTCAGTAAGCCACGTTTATGCACTTGCGTTTCGTCGGAGTGGCATGGCCCGGATTCGAACCGGCTAACCAGTTCGCCCCCAGATCACTTGCATAGCCCCTTAATCGCTATGGCCACATCCTCCACTGGCTTGAGCAATTTATCCATTTTTTTTATCGATTCATCGATTTTTCCAGCCATTTATGTCTATTTTTTTTATTGTACATAGGAAACCAAAGCACTCCTAATTGTACCGGCAGTCTCACCAGCCTAATGATTCTCTCCTTATATCCCTTCGCTATTAATTGATTTTTTCTTCCCGATGAAACACGTCACCTTTACATGTCGTCGTAATTCCTTTGGCCACCATTGATGAGGCCTAACGCCATTGTAGCACAGAATTCCTGCTTAACGCAAAGGTAGCTATGCGTAGTTCTTTTTGCATTGAACTTTAGTCAAAACAACGATTTTACCGATGACGTTTGCTTTGGGACTTTTGTGATGTACGAACTTTTACTGCAAAACATTCTCTAACGTACATTAAACCTAGCGTGAGATTTAAGGAGAGAAGAGTTGCTATAACAAGCTGGAGAAAGAGGCTAAGCCCCTACTAACCAACCAAGAATAAAACCGTTCAAAAGCACCCCGACTTTCTTTGAGACAACTTACAAATACAAAATGTGTCAAGGACTGATCTACCAACTTGCTAACTGATCTGAACACGGACCTCGACTTGACGTAGATGTCGATTGTCTTGCCTGACTATTGGTTTTTCTGTTTGGATGCCCGTGGAGACCCCGTACCATCGCTCCCCCCTCCCCCCCTTCAAGCCCGATAGCCGGTAGTTCAGTCGCCTGCGCTCTTCCCACAACATCAATTGACAGCCTGGACTTCGTGCTTTGCTCTTTTCCTATTTCTTTTGTAGGGGTTTTTAGTACACGTGACAGCTTCCCAAGTGCCAACCCCACAGTTAAAGGACTTGCTTGAAAACGTGTCGTGGTGCTTATCAAGGGGTTGCGGGAATTCCAAATTGACCTAAATTGGTGGAATATGGCTAGTAGTCGTGGTTCAGTTTTGGTTATGCTTTAATAGTAAAACATGAACGATAGTATGCTCCGGCTCGCCTGACATTCTAGGGCGACACTAACCATGGCTTAGGGCCTAACATGGAATACCAAACGGCATGAGGGTTACTTGGGACGAGATGGATTAGTAAATTTCTGGTTAATTTTTCACAGCAACGGAAAGTTTTCACAGCAACGGAATATAGCTACGGGGTTGCAGTGTTAAATTAACATGGTTGGTCCGGTTTGATGTTAAGTTTGGAGAAACGGGACAAAAAGGGAAAATTTCATATTAAAATGGCCAAAATTACCTTTCGGTGCGGGGAGTTAAGAGAGTTGGTGGCAGAATGAATTTAAGATTAATACCTAATTGTTTGAAGCAACCGGCAGAAGACCAAGCGAGCTCGAGCCGTTACAATTGACGTCAAATATTAAGTACAGACAATTTACAGCCAAACATTATTACAACAATTAATATAATGCATCATGTCAACTAACAATGAATATTAATTTTTTTGAACTGACAATGAGTCATTACAATTTGACGTCATGTGGATTTTGAAATTGGCAGATTTCACAAATGACGTCATCCGCGTAACATTGCTGGGGTGGTACAATTTCAACGTTGAAATCCGTAATTAAACTAGCAACAATTTTTTCAAAACTAAATTGTGATGCAGTTTTGATTGTGGTTCCTTTTGATAGACGAATACAAGGTTAAAAAACGAAATATGCATTGCGGAAATGTGTTCGGTTACAAGGGTTTTCTTGTTTCAGTGAGTTTAAGGATTTTTTAAGGCTGCCTCACATCCTGCTTCGTACGATTTAGCATTTTTTGTCATTACTGTAATATTACCGTGTTTCTTATGTAATTTAATCTGGTTTTAACCGTAACAAGCACCTTAAAGGTGCTTTTTCATCTTTTCAACTTCTAGATGCAGCAACGTAGAATCTTCGAACAATATAAAGAAAATAGCGGTAAATTAAAAACAAGCGGCTATACAGCGACTGCCTAGTCGCACCGGTCTCTGTACAGTTCCTCCAATTCCAATGTTGAGGCGCACACCTCTATCATGCCCTACAACAGCTATCTCTATTATACAAATCTAAAAGCAGTAGCCATCACAATTGTCGGTTAAAAATGTGTTAGCTTTTAGGCCTATGTTACATTTTAGGAGTAATTCTCAGCTTTTAGGCCTAATTTTAACCAGCAGTTTTAATTTCGTAAGTAGCAGCAAACGGCGATATGGATTGCATAGTAAGCCTATTCATTTTTGCAACACGGTGCGCCTACAGGCACATTGTTACAGTGTTACAACGTAACGCGCAACGTAGCGTATATAGATCAGTGGCATTAAGGAAGTGACGAGAGACGCTGTTGATGAATCCAACAGCGACTCATAGTAACTTGACGTTGCCATGGTAACATGATTTTAGGCCTAATTTTATTTTTAAGCCTAATTTCAAAAATGCAGTTTTTATTTCGTAAATAGCAGATATATAGGCCTAATTGAGAATTTGGTTCGACGGTAAGCCTATTCATTCATGCAACAATGAGACGAGACTATTTTAAACGAACCTAAAATCCATTTGTTTTTAGGATTTTAATTCGACGATCAAATGTTATTATTTAATTTTGTTACCTCGAGGAATTCTGTTAGCCATAAGGAAGTAGCGATGTTTTAATTTGCCATGTGATTTAACTAACTTCTCACACTGAATCTAACGTTGTAAACAATGGTCGTCTATAGCTGGTACAGTTGCGAAGTTGAAAAAAGCGACGGACAGTCGGACAAAGTTGTTCCAATAGTCTTCTCAGCCGGTACGGCTGTACAGAAGACTAAAAAGGAACAACACTTCGCTGCACCGCCACGAATGTTCATAACTAAAACGAGATCACGTGACCCACATCAGCCTATTGGATGACGGAGAATCTGGACGTGGATGTTGTGTTTATAATATGGGCAACGCTATCGAAATGGTGAAACGGGGGTCTTTAAGTTAAGATAGAAGGGCTGTAAGTTTCCGATTTTACTAAGAAATACCACCAGTTGTTAGATCTTCCGTGTGAAAACGAAGAATATTTGGCGTAGGTGGCCAGGGTTTTACCAATTCACCCAATAGATATTTTTCAATATTTTTTTTTACTGCTGTACGAAATACCTGCAACTGTTTATATGCAGTGTTCTTGTATTATTTCGCATTCGAAGTTGCGACCTAGAGCGCCATCCTCGTCCGCAGCATCCAATAGAGCAGCGTCATGTGACGTCATATTGGCTACAAGAGAGATAGCTGCAAGGGGCACTAGATTAATATGGAGGGTTAAATAATGGCACTTCTAGTCAAGGCAGTGCTTTGAGAGCGGATTTCGTAGGCTTAAAAAAACGTTGTTTTCTCCAATCCCTTATGCTGCTAGGTTGTAATTGGAAAATAAAGATTCCACTTGCTTAAAAATGTCAGCATCTGCCAACAAATCGACAAAAATCGTGCGTTATAGGCCTAAGAAATCCACTCTTAACAGCATTGTCTTCAGTAAGACTCCCTTCTTTTCCCCCTCCAGTGACCCTTGCAGCTATCCCAGTAACTGGCTCCAGCATAGAGTTACAATAATACTACGTTGTGTCACTGCTCTATAGCGAATGAGTCGAATATATGTTTTGACTGAATGAACATGAACTGCCCCGTGTTAACGTGTTGGTATAATAATATCACTGGAACGTTCTACGAATTATGATCAGTCAGGGCCGTGGCTAGCCCTTTCGGCGCCCAAGGCAAGCCAACTGAGCGGCGCCCCCCCCCCCCCCCTCAACTATCTACTTCAAGAAAAAAATTCACGAATATTATATTCAGGCATGCATAATCAAATACTAACTATACTTTAGTAAATGAGAGAGACACCCTGCACTGGGCAATTGAAGTGGTTGAAGACGTTCCTTTTCAAACGTGTGTTTTATGTATTTTCCCTTGCACACTGCCCGTTATGGGCGTTCTACGAAGTTTCTATTACATAAGGAGAAAGTTGCTGCATTTTCTGTACTAGTCTTGGGCGAATGCAGTTTGGCCAAGCGGCTTGCACGGTTTGCAACCGAGGGTTCTAGGCCTGCGACTCCCTATAAACTCCCTATATGGAAAATAGTTCTTCAAATATTCTACGAACCTATTTCTGTGTTGGAATTGTGAAGATTTGGTGTGGAACAATTTAAGAGGATTTCAACGTAATATGAGGAGAAATTATGGAACGCAAATGGAAATTTATGCCTAATTAAAAAAGGTAAAAAAAAAAAGTTGTATCTAAATTTGCAGTACAAACAAGAGCAACAAAAACTTCGGAAGATGAAGATTTTGTCACACGTTTTGAGAAATGTTTGAGGTTGCCATTACGAGTGTGGGTCAGCAATGATACGTAGGAAAAACAAATTAGGGAAAAAAAATCACACATGTAATCAATGCAAATAAAAGTTGAAATCTTCATCTGAACAGGAAGAGCGCGGTAATGAAGAAAAACTATATGCATTGAAATTAGTCAAAAAAAAAAAGATTACTGCAGTAATGGCGCCAAAACAAGAAATACAATACAAACAATGGGTGATAAAGAGTTCCGTAGGAACATACCTAGCGGACCTTTATGCACTCCTGTAAAAACTAATTGATGCCAGGAAAGAAGGCAGGGCGGAAGGAAGAGATGGAGAAGCTTAGGTTTTTTTTTTTTAAATTGAAACGGAAAAAAATTAAATCTTAGGGTATCCTTTCTGGTAAGCGGACACATAGGCGCTGGAAACAGGCACCCCAATTTAGGCACTGGACAAGTAGGCACTCGGACAAATAGACACCCGGACAAATACTACTGGCACCCGGACATATAGACACCGGACAAATAGGCACGAAGTTAAATTTATTTTTTAAATTGGGATGGATTTCCTTCAAAATGGGGGAGGAGGGGGAGAATGAAGGGAGAAAAAAGTTTGCTAAAAAACGTTCGTAGGTCGTAGCGTTCAAAACTGTTAATGATTTGATGGTATCTTGATTACACTAGCATTTCTGATGTTATGTGTTCGCCGGAGCGTAATTTGGAACATTAATTCATCTCAAAAAATGTCGAACGAAAATGCAAAAAAAATCCCCCTCCCCTCAACGATGCTACACGAATGAGTGTCCCAGATTTAAAGCAAACAATACAGAATTTATGGGCAATCCATCCCAATGAAAAAAAAAAAACTCTGTGCCTATTGTCCGGTGTCTCTATGTTCGGGTGTCTATATGTCCGTGTGCCTATGTGTCTGGGTGCCTATGTGTCTGGGTGCCTATGTGTCCTACATCCATTTTTTCTACCCCATTAAAGACGTGTCTTAAGATGCATGTCGAACTTTTTAGATTGGTGTAACAGTGAGATAAATAGCTTTTCAATCGTTCAACGAGCAGCATTGTAAGGATTGCAAACATCCCAAGTGACATATTCAGCAGTCTGTTTGAAACAGTTTCGGGTAAGTTAAAAAAAAATTGGTGGTAGAAACCGGTTGTCTAAAACAGAAGTCTAGCTGCACTGGCCAGTCCGCCCCGGGAAGGAGTTGAAGACTACAAATAAGACATACACAATTAAAAGGTATTAAAAGCTACACAAACTTCACCAAAAAAGAAGTTTCAAGAATTGGGCGAGCAAGAATAATAGAAGAAAAAATTTCCAAACTTGAAGAAAAAGATCTAGAAAAGATTACACAAGCTTCAAAACATATTAGGCAAAAATTCTGTTTGAAACTAGACTGATTTTTTTCCATTCGATCCATTTGATTTTCCAGAAAAAATAATATTCTAAAGCTAACAGTGCGATATTACCTATTAAACATTTTTACAAAATGAACGGGTTAAAAGGGGACCGTTCAAGTATTACATCAAGAAATTGCCCATTTTTAACCCCCATACCCCCTCGTCATCAATTGCCCAACCCACCTTCCAGTACTACGTCGTTTCTAATTTTACCTTTGCCCCGCAAGAAGGAGTATTTTCCTTGTAAACATCCGTGGTTTTCTCAGGACCTTTTTTGGGCGTATTTCAAGCCTTCAGAATTTTGTTTTACTGGGGTAGCGGTGGTTACGTCATCATTGACCCCCCCCCCCCCCATTGGCAGCAATCTTCACCAGTGGGAGAACCCCCTTCCCCCCCCCCCTCCCTTCTTGATGCCGTAAAACTTAAGCGGCCCCGAGGTAATTAATATATTACATAAAAATAAGATATGCCCGACCATAAAAGTACGGTTTACACCAGTATTAACAAAAAATAAATATGAAAAAAAATTAAATGAACAAATACCTTTCCTTCTTACTGCAGTTTCATTTCTTTTCATATAGAAACAAATTAAATGAAGAAAAAACGGCTTCGACGTTTAGAAAAAAAGCTCGTATCCCCATACTCACGGCCGTGAAGGTACACGAATAAAAACGAACTAGAGTTCACTCGAACGCAAAACGTAAACCCATAAACGCACACAAAATAGACGACATAAACAGCAAAACGCTACAAAAGTTTGAAAGATAAAAATGCATACAAAAAATGAACACGTAATTACTCAAACGAAAAGAAATAACGACCTCAAACGACCTTCAAACACAAACACAGGCAAAAAACTGCCTTAACTAGGAGTCTGCTTGTTTCACAACTCAAAATACACATATACCCACTCTCACGAAACAGACTTTCTTTCTGACATAACCATTGATCAAAAACAGTCCTTGTTCCCTGGTATTGGAGTTCAAATTATAGTTCGTTGCGTTCGAGTGAACTTTAATTCGTTTTTATTCGTATATCTTCACGGCTGTGAGTACGGGGATACGAGCTCTAATGTTTTTTTTTTCCCTAAGCGGCGAAGCTGTTTTTTTGTTTAGTTAATATAGATTATTGTACACCATACTTGTTTAACAAACAATGGCTTCTTAGGTGATTCTCCAGTAGCCTACATTTTGGAAAACACAGCTTAGTCAATGGGTTGAGTAGCGAATTGTCTTTGACCACGCTTATTCGTTATTTATATTTTTGTTATTTATGGTATTTGGGTTATCTGTATACCACACGAAAGCTTAAATAGATTTCATGATGGAAACCGCACACCTGGAAGATTGATTTAAAAAAAAAAAAGCGTACAACCAGGGGGAAACCGTGAGCAATAAATACACGAGTTTTAAATTATTGGTTGGCCTGAATTGTGAAATGTGTGTGAAAAATGCATTACAAAATTTTGCATAAGCATAAAGGAAAATTTTCGCTGCGACAGTTTCCGTGCTTATGCTGTAAACCGAGAGGGGCGTTCTGGCTAACATCCAAAATGAGCTAGCGAGAGCACAATTATTTCTAAAGCCTGTCAGACCACAAATGATATATTGTACTTTTATTCAACAAAGTAAGATCTGAGCACGAGTACGAGTCATCAGTTTTTCCACGAAACACCGTTAACCCTTCCAATACGTCGACGAGCTGAGCTCGCCCAATCCAAAGCTTGACAGACCTAAATCAAGTGTACTTTCAATTATCTTGTTCAATAGTTTTAAGGCAGCAATGAGTTTCACGTGGACCGCACATTAGAGTATCAACGTAATGTTAAAACTTATAAAACGCACCCAAAACAACAAACGGGGTAGTTTTTAACGCCAACTGAGTCAGTACTAATGTGTGATACTTAGACTTACCATTCTATTGATTGGTATGATTATTTTAGAGTGTTTCACCCTGCTAGGGTCATTTGCCTCATAACAACAATAATAGTAAACTCATACACAGTATACGCTTTGGGACTGGTCTGTAGTCTATTATCACTAGTCCCAGTAGAATTAAAAGCGTGCTGACTCACGACGGGTGCTTAGCCACAGCACGCAATGGGGGTTGAAATGGACCGTACGGTTCCGGACAACCAAGAGATACAGAAGGGTCAACTGTCCAGTGTCCACCACTAACAGCCATCAGTTGAATTCTCTTCCGGTCATACAAAGGGCCGTCCATGAAGTTCTTCACGTCTTCCTGGCCCATAGGACAATAGCACATCAGTGAATGAACAACATCTTCGTAGGCTAAGATGGCAAATGGCTTCTTATCCAAAAATTGGTTAGTAAACAAAAATGAACTCGGTTGATACTCGGTTGTTGGCTTTGCTACATGACTCTGTTTTGCTACATTAGTTTAAACGTATGTAAATGTTGCCATCACATTTAATTCATTTTAATTCATTTTAATTCATTTTCTTGTTTTTTCTTGCGTGCGAGGTGATTTGGCGACATTACCTCTAACCTGTGTAAATGTTGCCAACTGCAATCTCATCGGGTCGCACGATATACCGGAAGGATTTATGTCCTTTTAACTGATCCGAAGTCAAAACAGCAAAGGAACACAAATAAACTTTCCTGTAAGGTTTCAGAAACTGCAGTGTTGCTGTACTGTTTGGTCCATGTGAAACCTTACTGCTGTATTCAAATGTTTTTTTTTTTTTTTACCTTTTTTACTTTTGCTGTGCTGCACAGAGCTAGAGGTAATTGAGAGTTCGTATGAGTCCTTGAAAACCTAGAAGTTCATGCTGAGGCTTACATAAGGACCGCGGTCCTTGATTACAGAAGTTCGATTTACATTATTCATGTCCGGGAAAAAAATACTAACCAGTTGTTAGGCCTAGTTATTGCCCTACTTTCGTCCCGACCATTGTTAAAACGATGCTGTATAAGTCCCGTAGTCACACAGTTGCAACAATGCTCAACAATGGTTGCATACTTATTCTGCATACTTATTCTGCACACTTATTCTGCACACTTATTCTGCACACTTATTTTGCATACTTATTTCGCACACTTTTAGAATTCTTACAAGTATGACCGTCTTTGTAAAGCATTATGCTATTTTGGAAAAGTTCGGATTTTCAGGGGTCGGGCCTCTCCGGGAATATACTGCAGGGGCTTCAGGAGCACTCGTACCAGGTGAACCGGGATGTTAGGGGGAGGGGGGGGGGATTCCGGGAGCCTCGGCGTAAGAAATCGGCGTAAATTTGAAGCGGTTTTTCTGCAACTTCGAAAATTTAAAACACGTGACTCCGGTTTTCCTGAAAATTAAAATACAATTTTCATACAAATTCATGTGAAATTGTTCGATAAAGTTTATTTTTTTAAACAAGAGCCTCCTGTAGTAGGGGCCTTCCCGGGTTCTCGGATGGCCCAATCCATCACTGCTTTGGATCACTACTTTAAATTTTCTGCAGTGTTACATTCTAAACCACCAACATTGCTTTCTTAACAACTGCAACAGCTCTATCGCCACCATTATTGGTCGATTTCGAAGTGCTCCTTCAGCGAACAAGGGAAGTAAGATTTCTTTATTGCCAAAACATCTTAACCTGGTAATTTTAGCATTACATTCCTCGAATGTGATGTTCCTTCGAGGAATGTAATGCTAAAATTACCAGGTTAAGTATGTTTTCGGCATTAAGAAACCATTTTTAGCCGGCCAGGCTGGGGGCCGGCAAAATGTTCTTTTTCCCCCTCAGACTACAACCAAACTTTAGTAACAATATCCCACGTGGGGTGACTGTTCAAAGCGTATTGTTTAGGCATCGTTGCTCGGGGCAACTGACTGTTGCTTCATTTCGAATGTCCCCTTCGACGAACAATGAAAATTTTAACAATACGACGCTTGAAACGTCATATCAAAGCATTCTGTTAAAGCATTGTTGTACGATTGTTGTTCGAGCTTTCGGAAAAGAAGGATATGCGAACGTCTCCTTTCTTCCGACAAGGGTATTTCTGTTCGGCGCTGCTGCTACACGAAATGAAGGTAGTGCTAAGAAAGTTATAGCATGGATTTTGCAACAATGGGCCGGTATAAGTGATTTAATGCACACTTTTGGTAGAGCGACGTCCAAGGAGGTATAGAATATCTTAGGCTTGGCCCCCTCGGATGATTCCACACCTCCTCGTACGTCGCTTCACCAAAAGTGTGCATTAAATCGCTTATACCGGCCCATTGTTGCAAAATCCATGCTATAACCATTACTTACCATATCGCTTCAAAAGCATGTTTCATCAGGTCAGTCACTCTCAGCTCCGTCGGAGGTGGCGTCCCACGTTAATGAGTGGTGCAGTCCTAGGTTGAATTTTAAATAGCCTATACACAATTATTTCACAAAACCATTGTTAAAAGCTGCTGCAGGTAGGTACACATTCTTTAATACTACTTTACCACTTTAGAGAAAAACAACTTTTTTTTTTGCATACTTGCAAATACGAATTCCAATTGTTGCAGTTATTCCACTTTCGGGAGAATGATCCGCCTCACGGCTTTTAATTCTTGGTTGATACACAAATTCAACCCATAACCAGCCATAGCATTCTAGTGTCACGTCTAGGTAATCGTGGATTTTACAGTTAGCTTACTTTTGGTCATTTGAAACGCGCCTCACCCTCAGTAAAAACGTACACGTGACTACGTTTTTTAATATTTTTTTCAGGTTGCCACGCGGATATCGCATTTCTCAAAAAGAGCGCAATATTTCAAACATGTTTTGATAACGTTGCTATAGTGTCGAACCTTTGGTGTAGGCCACATTTTTTTTTTCATTCGACCATTGGTTGACGACCGACTGGCACCATCAACCAAAATGTGTTTTCAATTTTCGGAAATGAAATTTGCCGTCTTTTTCAATTTTCTGCTCTCCATCATCCATCCTTTCAATACCTACAGCACACGTCTTTTTCGTCGTTTTAAAGAATAATCATAAGACGTGATTTTAGTTTCCAAACGCAAAACAAATTAAAATCCAGAAGCAATGCGAGTAACGGAAGAGCTCTTGTTGGATCAATATAGGCCTGTACTCAAATCATAATATAAGACAAACAAACAATTTTCAAGTCTACGTCACCAGATGAATTCATCGGAATTCATCGAAAATTGTAAACATGTTCAAATTGTGAAATTGTTTTTCAAACCATTTCTATACGCAACTCGAAAAGAAAAATCGTTACTTTCGTTCGTAATTCATTTTGTTGTCTGTGTGTTTTGTCTATGGTAGACTGAACGTATAAATTATGTCTCTTGTTTACACTGTGCAGTGACTTATGCACCCCGCATCGTGGAAGCCTTACGCAGCCTTGTTGACCATCTGTCTGTATGCATTGAACTTGTTCGTCCTTAATATTCTATTGCTATTGTGTCGCGCCAAGTTAGGCAGCAAACATCTCACCAATTCAATTGTCGAGGACGTAAACCGTTGTACCGCGATGCCATGGCGAATGTCTAATATCCAGATGCATAGTTTGGAACATTTCAGGTGCTTGGGCAAAAATAATAATGCGGTACAAAAGCTTAGATTAATTCATGTAGGAATGTCAGCTACGCGGCTTAAAATGCAAAACTTCTGATCCTCAATAACGTTGCAAATGTGTTACAAGCTACTAGTCCGCTCATCCGCATGTTAAATCCCATAGGGTGATACACCCATACCGAGTCAGATGTAAGGATTCCAGCTATGAAATTGGACGAATGGCTACGTACCTTTTCTGGTTTGTAGTCTGAGGGTGTAACAGGAATGGCGTAGGAGGACGCGTAAGTACGAAAGTTTTGTTGTAACCATGCAGTATTTTTATTGTCGGCATCGTCTCTCGTTTAGAGAATTTTAGTTAGGGTATATATGCGGCTTCGGGCCAGGGCCCCTACAATATAAATTCCATTCCATTCTCTTTGGACTACTAATGCGCGTATCTAGAAACACACTTCTCTAAACAACGTTGCCAAAAAAAATTCAATTCACGAAAAATAAACAAAATGTCAAAATAAAACCAAACAAGCGGCTACAGCGACTACCTAGTCGCATCCGGTCTTCTGTACAGTTCTGTCACTACCAATAGTGACGCACACTTCTCTATCACGCATTGCAAAAGCAGTAACCATCAGAATTGCCCGTTAAAAATGTGTTAGCTTTTAAGCTTATTTTACATTTTAGGCGTAATTTACAACTTAGTCAGCGTTCAGGCCTAATTACAACTTTCATTTCGTAAGAAGCAACAGACGGATATTTGGATTGTATACAGTAAGCCTATTCATTTTTGCAACACGGTATGCTTCGATCCAGGCACACAGTTACAGTGTTACAACGTAATGCTCAACGTAGCCTATATATCAGTGGTAATTCTTGGAAAACACTCTCAGAAAGTGTTGTGACAGCACCTTCAACCTGCAGTTGGTAAAGACAATATTATCTGACTCAGTGTTAAAGTGTTTTTGTTCCATGTTTTGTTGTGAACCGGTTACATAAGCTTGCTTTCTTCCGGTATTAATTTAATTTAATTTAATTTAGTAGGGAAGGGACAGGAGAGACGCTGTTGAGAAAGCCAGAAGCGACTCGTAGCATCTTGACGTTGCCATGGTAACGTGATTTTAGGCTTAATTTTCATTTTTTAGGCACAATTTTTTTAACAGCAGTTTTAGTTTCGTAAGTAGCAGATAGGCCTAATGGAGAATTTGGTCCGACCGTACGCCTATCCATTCATGCAACAATGCGACAAGTGTTAAACGATGCTAAAATGTTTTTGTTTTTAGGGCTGCGTTAGCACAAATCCTTAGGATTTCAATTCGATGATGAAATGTTATTATTTAATTTAGTTACGTCGAAGAAGTATATTAGCTATAAGGAGGTAACGATGTTTTAATTTGCCATGTTATTTAACTAACTTTTGACACTGAATCGAACGTTGTAAACAGTTGTCGTCTCTATCTGGTACCGTTGCGAAGTTGAAAAAAGCGACGGACGGGCGGACGGACAACGTCGTTGCAATAGTCTTCTCAGCAGGTACGGCTGTACAGAAGACTAAAACTGGAAAAAAGGCCACGAAGTTGAGAATGGTTCGGCCTCTCAAAGGCTTGATGAAATAAAAATATTAGGGAAATGGCCACTCACGCTATTGTTGACGTGGAACATTATTACACATCTGCAGACTAGATGAGTTGAGTCTAATACACAATTAAAAAAAAAAGAAGTGATATCATATCAAAAACTAAAACTTGTAAAAGGGACCGCCAAGTTCTGAATGGTTAGGCTCTTCACGGGAGTGATATCAACGCACCAAAACATCCGCCAAATTATCGCGCCGAATAATACTTTAGGAAGTTTAATGAAAACTTGAACATTGCTACCGAAAGTTAAATGAAAGTAGCAATGTTCTAGTTTTTATTCAACCTTCGAACTATTAGTCGGTGCGATTAACTCGGCGAATGTTTTGGTGTGTTGATATCACTCCACCAAAGTGCCTATCATTCTGAACTAGGCGTCCTTTTTTACCAGTTTTGGTTTTTGATATGATATTCAATAACTACGGTTAGGCCTATTGAACAATGGGTTTAAATTCAGCTTATTGTTCGTGGCCTTAAAAAATCCATCGAGGTCCAGCAAGAAAAAAAAAACAGTTTCTGTGTCCGAGTTTTAATTATTCACACATTGTCGTGGTTTCCTAATCGTTACAGCTGACTTTGTTTCTTTAATAAGAAACAGGTTTCTCAAAGGAATCTCATAAACATGAAAATTAAGTGTTTGTACAGTTGGTAACTTGACGGGTAACCCATTAGCGTGTGTTTTAGCGTAAGGGGTGATTGAAGCTTAAATGGCGAGTCGACAGCTAGGTCATTAGCGCTAACCTCAGTCACAGTGCACTGGTTCGGGTTGCCACTCAGCCACACCTTACAGAGATGTTAAACAAACCACAAATCTGGATTGTATCATACATCTGTTCCTCTCGTAAAAATAAAAAAAAACCCGCGGACAGGAGAACAGACTACTCGTCCAATTGACGCGCTAAGTCTCAAGGAAGGTGGAAACGGCGACGAACACCATCAAGATGGTGACACTCCACAAGCAGTTAGTGGACCGTAAAGTGGGCGGTGACAATAATGGCACTCAGGATGGAATTTCCCCCTCAAAAGGAAGCAATGTGTTAGGTTGGTGTGACCGATATGCAAGCGGGCCAAAACCACCTCTTCTCGGCGACTGCTGCAACAAGACGAGTGCCAAACTTGGACAGTGCCTTTTATAGGTCGTTATATGTATTGCCGTTGTTGTCTGCCCCACAAGGCTTGCCAAGCAGCATGCAACCTCAGACGAAGAGTTGGAAAGGCATTCGGGTTGAGATTCCTTTCAGGATGACTAGAAAGGTTGCCTTTCGCAGCTGCATCAGCGTGTCTGTGTAGGAACGTGGGCGGTTGACCCATCAATGGCTTCTACCATCATGAAGTGTTGCGTCCCACCAGATAATGTGTTTAATAGCACGAGCTTCACGTGATTTATCGTTGGTTGTAACTAGCCTATCAGTTTTTCTATTATTTTACATTATAAACCATAGTCTCATAGCAGAAATGAAGCAAAGCAACGACGACCCCCGAAAGGGGAGCAATGAAAACTAGCGAGTGTGTCAATTCTTTGGAAAGAAGTTGAAAGTGGTACGCGGTTAAGCAGCACTGGGCTGGATTGATACTTGGGTGGGTGACCACCTGGAAATTTGGCTGTTGCAGTCATAGGGCCTTAGGGCTTCGAGCAGATGACCAGGAGTGGTTAACGTTCGTTAAACCCTTTAACCCTTTTTTGAAAGTGGTACGTTGTTGCCTTGAAAAGAAGTTGAAACTGGCACATTGTTGCCTTGCCTCGACTAACAAGTTGCTCTGCGCGGTCATCTCAGCGGCAAGTGTTAAATGACGTCACGCACGAAAGAAACTTATCTTTCACATGATACAGATCGCTCAAGCCAAAGCGAGAAACCTGGAGTGGGGAGGAGGGCCTGGACGATAAATGCCCGCGTGTGGAAAAAGAGATTGGGAAGGTGGTGGTGGGGAGAAGGGAGCAATGCGTCGTTACCATTAAACGACGTCATGCACAGTTATTTTTCACACAGTACGGATGCACAGTGGCATTGTTTTAAATACAGACCTAACAATTTTGTGGCGCCAAATATCGCCAACGGGGTAGGAAGGGGAGAGGAATGAGCAGTATTTAATTAAACTTCGTGTAGGAAAGGGAGGGTAGGGAAGTAGATGGACGGGCAGCTGCATAGGAAGGGAACGGAGAAGGGAGGGAGAAGATGGGAGAAAAAAGGCAGGAGAGATGGGAGGAAGCAGATGGAGGAAAGGGAGAGTAAGACAGTAAGTAAAACTGGCCATCAGAGTGTACGTTTAGGCAACAGTGAGCGAAAACTGGGAAACGACCACGGGCAAAACAAAACCCCGGGCGAAGCCGGGTAGGACTGCTAGTCTTTTAAATATAACTCTAAAAGTAACACCGTTGTATTTCTTCGGTCATTGTCTATGTTGCTTTAATTTAAAAGAACAATGTTCTTTTATTTACTGCATTTATTTTGGAGCGTTACCAAAATCCGTCCAAATAAGTTCGGAATGTAGGAATTCTAATTTACTTGGGACCAACTTGGGAAGAATTGGTTGCGAATATCTCTATATATACGCTTAGGTTGGGATGAGAGAGCAGACTCAAGTTGGCAGTTAGGATGAGATACACACAGCATACTCATCATTAAGACAGCCAACGAAGGCGACTCAAATTAACTCAACAATAAGGAGGCGGTAACACTGAAAAGGGCAAGCGGGTTCAGTCTTGGAACGGTAGCAAAGAAAAAGGGCGAGCAGCCGACAGTGTGAACGTATGCGCCTTGTAACAATCAGTAACAGATGAAATATTGCTTCCATAGTGCTGGCTATTAGAGCAGAGTTGAATAGTTTCAATGTTGGTTGAGTAACAATCACTGCATGCACGATCGTTGTTATGGGCTTGTTGCTCTTGGTATCAAATCGGAGAAACAGGAAATTCAGTCACACTGAGCATAAGAGTGGCGTCCTCCATTGAAAACGCTATTTTCTTTCCTAAGAAGACCTAATACCAGGGGGTTCTAAGGGAGGGAGAGCAGAGATGGGGGCGGGGGGCCTCACAATGGTGAATGTGGGGAGGGGGGGCATGAGGTTTGGAGAGGTGTTAGCAGGGAAAGCCGTAGTGGGAGGAATCTATCCACACAATGGGGAATGTGGGGGAGGATGTAGGGTGGGGGTTGGCGGCCGTTTCATTTCATGCTGCCCAATAAAGTATTTCACTCGTGCATGCGGGACCAACTAGACCGGCGTATGTTATGCCGAAGGTAGAGCTAGTAGTATGAAATGAACTAAAGTGTGATATAAATACGATTACGATTGCTCGTGATAGTCGAATATAAAGCTACAAAGTGAAAAGCTTTGTGACAACGCATTACATTTGGCAACCAGTGGACAAATATACAGGGTGGTCCAAAAGTCCGTTGCGCCCCACCAAAAGCCGTACAGAATTGGAATCAGGCAGCTGACGCATCCGACTTTGTTTTCTCCCTAAGATGGGGCCCACCCACTGAGCTTGCGTTGGGGCGCCCTTGCCCCCCTGAATCCCCAGATATTAAATTTAACTATTTTTCCTGTGAGAAATAAACGTTTGGTTCCAATTGGGGAAATATGCGCATGGCCCAGACAACGCGATAGCCGAAAACGGCATGCTAATTATATAAACGGGATGCGTTTTATTACATCTTCAATGTATCCCCCACGCCCACATGAGGCTTCCCTGCACGGTGCAGGAAATTGTACGGGAAGCACTCATGTGGGCGTGGGTGATACATTACAGATGTTAATATAAAACCCATCCCGTTTATGCAATTAGCATGCTGTTTTCGGCTATCACGTTGTCTGGGCCATGAGCATTTTTCCCTCATTGGAACCAAACGTCTCTTTCTCACAGGAAAAAAGTTCAATATTATATCTGGGGGTTGAGGGGGCAGGGCGCCCCAACGCAAGCTCAGTGGGTGGCCCCCGTCTTAGCGACAAAACAAAGTCCTATGAGTCAGGTGCCTAATTCCAATTCTGTAGGGCTTTTGGTGGGGTGCAACGGAATTTTGGAACAACCTGTATACTATACGGCTACAACCAAGAACAAGACGGTAACAAAACGCATGGCGCAAGGTGGGCTGATGGTTAGCATGACCGTCTCATGTGCCAGAGGTCCTGAGGTCGAGCCCGGCCTCAGCCACCCCTGGCATTTTCGGGAAGATAAGGGCCCTGTGATGTCTCACGCTCATGTGGCATGTAAAAGATCCTAGGGATTTCCGATGGGATTTACCTAGCAAAATTGTCTCTTTCTCCTCCTGGCGCTATGGCTAACAACAACGGTAACAAAACACGTGGTTTGCTTTAGGATAGGCCCATGCATAGTCTTCAGACTGTTAGGGGCCAGGAAAACAAGCTAAAATTTATTCACCTTTCTCTCTCTGTGTTTCCCCATGCCACGCAGTTTATTTTCTAAATATTTACATTGACGTAGATTTTCGTTGCATTTTAATTCTTCTCGGAAGCTCACTGCTGGTTGGTTCGTTTCACGAACGTGCTCTCTCCGCTCGATTATCTTAAATCAACATAAGGAAGTTAACATGCAGCGAAAGCAGAGGGTTGGCCTCCAGTCAATAAAAGGCAAATGAGTTTTACTTTCCAAGATAAGAACCTTCAGGTCAAGTGACTAAGAGTGGGTAAACATTAGCAAAAAATAATTAAGTCAGCTAACGTATCAATAATGGCGTGGCACAGTTTTGTTGTGTGTATCTGAGTGTATGTCTACAAAAGGAGTTCGACGACTATTGGTTCTTTCTCTGGTAATTACTGGGAGTACATCGGCTTCAGAAACTCCGTTTCCCACGGAGCAGTACGTGTCGTGTTCGGCGTAACGATTCGGTAAACAATAACGTCCTTTATTGCTAATTAGTATATTTTTATCTAGAAAGCTGAACTTATGGTCTTGAGAAGACTATATTAGTTATATTAGTTTAAAAAGGCTTAAGCGTATAAAATACGGATGTAAGCCTTAAAAAACTTCGAGTCTTAAAGGAACAGATACAAGAACAAGACATGTAAGTCATCAGCGTCGCACTAATACGTGTAAAAGAATCTCCAGCGACCCAAAAAACAAGCTGGAGCTTCTTTTACACGTATTGGTGCGACGCTGATGGCTTACATGTCTTTTTCTTGTATCTGTTCCTTTACATCATTAAGTTTTCAAGGCTTACATCTCTATTTTACACGCTGTGACGTGCTTTTCAGTACTAATATCTGTTATGTTTTGTTGTTGTCAAGAATGCCAACAACAAGAATATTGTAATCACCTTAAAAATCACTAATGTAAGAGTCTTACCCTTTTTAATACTCAATTTTAAGCTATACAATTGGAAATCGGTTCTTTGGTTTAAGTTCTAGGTGAGAGCAAAATGTTCCCAACAAGCAGAACAACAAGAATATTGTAGTCATTATAAAACAGCGTTCGAAAGTCCCTAGCCCTTGTTTATACCTACGTTGTAAGCTTGTAAGGTATAAAACTTGAGCATCGGTTCATTGGTTCGATCTACAGGTGTAGTACAGCTGTTACGGGGCAGAATTTGTGCGAATTATGCACATCGAACTAGAAGCCATGAAATTTGGCACACAAGTCATTCTTAGCTTAGAGATCGAACTAAGCTATGGAACCCCCTCAAAATACCCCCTAAGGTCCCGTCCCACCATACTCACCCCTATAAGGTTATTGGCCAACAAATTCTTGCTGATCGCAATAAAACATGAATAATTGGTGCAGAAGTCATTCTTACCATTACAAATCGAAACAGCAGTGGAACCCCTACTAGCCGTGGAAACAACCGTGGAACCCCAAGGCCATTCGCACCCCCGTTTCCCCTCCCTGACGCTTGACTAACAAATTCTTGCAGATAAAGCTAAAAGCATGGTATCTGGTGCATAATTCATTTTTTGCAATACAAATTGAACTAGCTATGGAAGCCCCTTGAGATACCTCCAAAAGCCCTCCAGCGCCTCCCTGTCCGTCCTCCCTAAGGCTTATCCAAGAAATTACTGCAGATAGAGCTGAAATCATGATATTTGGTACACAAGTCATTCATAGCAGTACGAATCGAACTAGAATTTGTTGCCTCAAGTGGAGGGGGCACAGGGAGGCACTGGTGAGTCTTGGGAGTATCTCATGCGGTTCCATACTTATTTCGATTTCTACTGCTACACTGCATGGTTTTAGTACGTTCAGCAAGAAGCTTCAAAGGAAAGCACAGGGGAGGGGGGTACGCTCAGTGTCGGACGGGGCAGGTCGGTTAGTCGGCGATCGCCGAGGGGCCCGCAGGAACCCCGAGTCAAGCCACAAGACCTGTGAATGTTTGGGAAGGAAAAAGGAAGTAGGTAGGCCGCACGTGACGCGGCTGTCCCATTCATTGGATCAGGCTAAAGAGAGCAGCAAACGTGCTTCTTATCGCGGCCAGTTACTCCAGTGCTCTCTTTGTGTTCTATCGCCTTTCCTTGTCGGATTAAACGACCGATACCTTCCCTTGATGGTGAGAAAACAGCGGGGGGTAGATGGTAATGAAAAGATTCGTCTCGCTTGAGCCCTAGACGGTTCACAGTGCGTAACTTGCATTTCGCTTTTTACACGACGGGGGAATGGCAACTTTAAGAAAGACACTAAAAATACACTATAGGCTATCCTTACAGGCTATAATGAACTCTATACTGAAACCGAACGTAAAATTAGTGGCATTTATTAGCTGAACCTCAAACAGGACTGAGGTTTGAGAGGAGAAAACTTACATTAAGCTCATCGCATTTAATCACGTCTTCAAGTATTTTAAGAAGTTAAAGGATAACACCCCGGCGAACGATCGAAACAAGCTTAAAAGCCCTCTCGTTACGAAATAAATTGTTCAGCAATACACTCGAGGGGAGGTATCGAAGACTTATCGTAACGGATCTGTCGGACCCTATAAGGCTCAAGAAATGGTATCTGAACTAACCAGAGCTCACGGGAAAATCGACATGAGACCCCGACGTCTCGTACCGGATTATCCCTAGCAATATTGGCCTCACGTTACGGAATAAAGGCTGGAGAACTAGGACGAGTACCAATAGCGCAACTGAGAAGGTGCACCGCTACTAGACTCGGGTCAGCTCACTCCACTTTAAGGGGCTTGAGAATAAACGAGCATAGCATCTAAGCTGCAACGAGTACGAACGTGTTCAACATTAGGATGGTTTGGTTAAAATTAATTAAAGGTATACCCGACCTGCCTTATAACAGCCACGCCCCGATCGCCACATGCGGATCTAACCATCGCGCCTTTTCGCGAGACTGCGTAGTAGTACAATATTCCAACTAAGATAGTAGACGAAACAGCATGAATGCAACAATGGGTCGGCACAAATCGGAAAGATTTTCGTATTTTAACAACTTACTTTATAATTGTTTATGCTATTATCTTATAATTTTTTTTTTGGTGATCAATTGGCATAAATAATTTTAATTATTGCCCCTTTGTTCTATAAGATTTTTGATCTCATGGTAATTATTAGCAAACGATTAAAAGTTAGTAGATGCATACACACAGATAGTTATTGTAAGCGCGCAAAGGATCACATACGTGCAGGATGCAGTAAATATAGTTTCCAATATTCAACAGAAAGTCGTCTAGATGCCACATTTTAAAACGGATTTTTCGCAATGGATTGACTATCGGCGTGAGTACATAAAAAGTTCCGTAGGAACGATGAGTAACAGACTTGTATTAGGGTGGTGTCCGAGCACAAGACTCGCCTCGACCACCCTTGGAACTGAACCACCAAAACTTTCCATCTGCAAAACTAGATGGCGCTAGTAATTTGTGCTTTTTAAAACTTCAGTATCATTTACAGCTTGTTTGTGGGCTCTCAATGTTATTCATAAATTCTTAATGTTATTGTTTGGAATTCAGACGAATAAAATTTATTAAGCTATATTCTAAACTCTTTTCGGTATCATATTTAACCAATCACGAAGCAGTTTGGTTACGAAGAACGCTATCACATGTGTTATGTAATGTGCCACTCGTGCTTCAACTAAAAAAGTGTAATCTTCCAAGTCAATTGCCAGAATGGGACAGATGAGGACATTCAACTTTATAATCAACAAGAAAATAGTATGATAATATGGCGGAAAATGTTTACTCACTTAGTGCAATTATTTTGTTGGTAGTCCATGTTCATACTGGAGAGAAGCCCTTGAGAGTACAATTTGTGGTAAGGCATATCTACGATTACCTGTTGCACATTTAAGTTAAAAGACACGAAGCTGATTATATCTAAAGTGTGACACGTCGTATTATGATTTGTGAGATTTTCTGCATTTTTAAAAATTTTGCGACACAACAGTGAGAAACTGTTTAAATGTGGAAATCGTATAGTAAAGCCTTTAAATTGAAGCTCATGTTTAGTTGCGTTTTGTGCGAACATGGGGGCAAGAAGTGTCATAATGTTTTTGTGACGAGAAGCCTATTAAATACATAGTATGAGGTACTGCAACTTCTGGTGAATGACGCTTGTTGCAGCGTAAATGGATTCTTTCTACCTTTCGTTCTTTAAATCAAATTTGTAGTGCGCAATTTTCTTATTTAACGTAAATATGAGACGATGTGTATTCGAATATAAAACGGTGTGAAAACCTGGAATACAAACCGTAGTGGTGCCACAATTCATACATAAAATAGAAATATAATACTTTTAAATGAGATATTTTTTGTCAGCAGCAGTTTTTGAAGTAAGAAATATAACAATTCACGGTCGACGTTGAATTAACGAGACTTTAAGTGAAAATTAAAAAAATAAAGCTACAATTTCATTGCAAAAGTATATAGCAGTGTAGTCGAATGGATAATGGTGTGAAACCATTGAAGTGTAAATTGTATGCTACACCGTTTTTACTGGGAGAAGCCCGATATTATGTATGGTCGAATTCTACTCCAGCTGATTTTGTAAGTGTGTACTACTTCAAATACTAAGCCTCAGCAGGTCTCCTTTTCTGCAAAACGATGAATGATATTTTATTTTAAAAAATCGTATGTTTATAAAAAAAATTCCTTTAACTTTTCGTGGTTTTTTTTATGATATAGTTAAATTCTTCTTCGTCTCATTTACCTGACACAGAGCCAGGGTCCGGGGGGGGCCCCCAGCGAAAAATAGGATAGACAACTACGCAACATGAAAACTTTGAAGCAGAAATTTCTAAAAATGTTTTTAGTAGCTTACTTTAAAAGGGGATAATACAGAGAGGGATTTATCATGTGAGTGGCGTGGCGATGGCCGGGAGGGGGGGGGGACGTTAATGAGACGCCCGATGCAACATCCTTTACACATTCATATTGTCGTCACTGGTTATTAGTGCTAAAAATTGTTTAGAATATGGGTCATCGAAACTTGTCAGCCTAAAGTGTTCGGTAATGAGAAAGAGCCTCCGTTCGTTACTCTGTCCAGTAGCACAGACGAGAAAAATTGTAGAGGGGGACGAATAAATTCAGCTCGGGGTCTTTGGGAGAGCTGCCCTAGAGCGTTCCGAGCATCTGAACCATCTTATGGTCCATCACTGCCGAGTCCGGCTTCTGTAGAGTACATATTCATTTCACACATTCTGGCAGAATTTATGTAGCATTACGACACGTACAGGGGGGGGGGGGGGGACGCAATGAAAAAAGAAACGTAAATTTTGCACTTTTGTTCAGTTTGGTTTCCTGTAGAGGGGGTGGCCCCATAATCCCTATCTCCCTCATTTTTTTCCTGCGGCACTGATTTATACTTGCAGCACAATTATGGCCTAAAGGCATTGTCGTTACATAATTAACAGCTCGATCGATTAGAAGGAGAGAACTGGCAGCTGTTTGTCCCTGAATTAATGAAATAGTTTTGCAGCTCCAAAACGGTACGAAGGTGATAATAATGGTAAACGGAAAAAAATCCAAGAAAAAAGATCCAGAGAAAAAAATCCAGAGTAAATAAAATAAAAAGAAAAAGCTCCAAAGGAAAAAAATCCACGGAAAAAAAATCCAATGCCATTTTTATATTTCATCATTTTTTTTTGTACCTTAATATTTTCACATCTACCTTTAGGACGTTGTGTCTCTACCGTCAGTGTCTGAGGTACAAGATTAGGGCATCTGGTTCACTTCTGATTTGAAGTCGTCTCTCCATTGCAAGAAAATTGTTGAACTGGCTTTCCGTCGACTCACAATTATTGTGAATTGGTGTTTTATCTATGGTAATTTGTCCACTAAGGTCTGGGCTTTCAAAGTAGTTGTGCGACCACTACTCAAATATGTAACTTCGGTGTAGTTCCCTTTCCTGTTAAAAGACATCGCCTTGGTCGAATCGGTCCAGCGTCGTTTTACCAGGGGCCTGCCTGGTCTGCGTGACTATAGTCACCCGAAGTATACAATTGATGGGAAAGAAAATGTGGCGCCCTTCCCTCCCCCCAAAATACTAAACTGCAAAAAAAAATTGAAAAGCGTGAATAAGTTAAAATTAAACACTTGTTTAAAAATAGCATGGTTATATGAATGCAGGGTAGGGTCACGAATGCCTTACCACCAAGGTTAGACCTGCCAGGGTCACAAAGGTCCCCAATGGCATTACAAGACGTATGGGAAGGGGAGGGGAGATGGCCAATTGTTTTGCAATATCACTAAGTAAAATTTTACAAAGCATAAAATATCAACCAACGTAAGTTGATGGTCACTGCTTTAAAATGGAAGGGGGTTGTCCCACTAACACCAAACCTAGTTCAGAGTTCGTTTGTTAAAATGTATATGTAAATGCCTCACCGTAATCGGATGGTGTGCGCAACTGCTGGCAAAAACACATTAATTCCCATCTGCCCTCGGCGTATTGCTCACACAGGGCTTTAAGTTTTCGTTGCATTTCCTCGTAAATGCTTAGTTTTGTCTTGATGGGCAGCTTTGAATGAGTTTCGTAGCACGAACTACAAAATAACCTCACTTTAACACAATGTGGAAAAAAGTGGCATTGGATTTTTATTACGTAGATTTTTTTCCTTGGATTTTTTTCGACAGATTCGATTTTTTTCGATTTTTTTCCTTTGGATTTTTTTCCCTTTGGACTCTTTTTTTAAACTTAGAATCGATAATAGTATAGGAAAGATGGGGCCGGGTATAAAGGCTGTAATTTTATCAAGTTTAAAACGAAAAAAAATTACATGCCTGTGAGAATGACGTTGTGGGTAGGGGGAGTAGAGAAAATTCTTGTTTTTGTGAATCAAATATACTTTACCTTACACGACATGACGTTATTTTCCCACTGAACAGGAGGAGAGGAGGAGGCGAGCTTTTTTTTTTGGGGTGGGGGTGGGGGGATAGGAGAGGGCAAGGGGAGGGGGGAGATCTTAATAAAGAATTGGAAACGACTTCACCTGTACCTCAAGAAAGCATGCCTACGCGCATTGACAGGGCTGTAGCCAGGTTACAGCATTCACAGTGACCGCTGTGGGTAAAAAGTTAGATAACAAGAACTAGTTAAAGGGAGGCGGTATCTATACTCTTGATTATTGCTCTCTGAAAACTCTAGAACATTTGGCAAAGTTGGTTTCCGCTGTGGGTAAAAAATCAAATTCTGGCTACGGCCCTGCGCATTGATTGCTGGTTTTTAGAATTTGTTTCCTCATGATTGTAAAGTCTGATTCAGCAACGCTAGGTCTCTGATAAATGCGTCTTGTTATCCTGTGTAACAAACAAAGAAACAAAATCAAACATAACTGGGAAGAATATCAAACGATTAAAGTGACCCACCTGCAATTGACCTATCAGCCATTAGACAGCGACTGTTGCCTGTCCCTACCAGCCAATAATGTAAAACGAAAACGTGGGGTTACTCATCTATCTTGCTGATTTAGGAGAAAATAAATAGGTTGTTATTGTTTAAAGCAAATAAAAAATCAACAACTTGTTATACAGCAGCAAACCCTCCCCCCCCCCCCCCTCTCCCACACACACCCTGCACGCGTCCATCCGTCGCTCTTTTTTTTCTTTTTAGAGGTTGTATAAAGTTGGTGGCGTGGCTAGAACGGATACTTTCCGGCTGTGTTTCCTTACTGCGGCCAAGAAATGAGTATACCTACACTGAAGTTTGATATTTGCTTCTCTTGGGTCTTTTTTTTTTTTTGGGGGGGGGGGGGAGAGTAGGGGAGCTTGCTCGCCGCTTGCCAGAGTTTTTTTCCTGCTCGTATTTTCTGGCATGTTTGATTGTGGAAGCTTTAGAATAATTATTTACCGTGTGCCCCTACAGTTCCGTATTGCCAGAGATCACAACGGTGTTAAACAGGCAATGGTTTGTTAAACCGCCCATATCAAATGGGACATTACCTAAACTCAAGCCTCAGTTTCAAGGGGAAAGTTTGTTAGTATGTGAGAAAACAAAACAACGTTGCACGAGGATCGGGGAGCGGAATTGAAATAAACGTAAATCTACGTCCTCCGCTCTAACTCGTTTGTTTTAGGCAACTGTAGCCACATAAACCGTAAAATGAAATGGCCGATGCATGTTCTAAATGTTCGTTGTTGCGCCCTGTTAACCGTTAGGTGTAACAAGAGTTTTGTTTAATTATACTTAAAACTGTGACGAAATTTCCTACGTCAAGATACAAGAAAAAAAATTGAAAAATAGTTGTGCCGTCACTTTGCAGGCTTTTATTTTATTTGTTAAAAAGTATAATATTGGACACCCTTTTTTTTTGCCTTTCGCCAAAAACTTGATAAAAAAAAAATTCAAAATCGCCTGGCAGCTCACAATAAACTACGGTAACGGCTAAGATTTAATTTTGGGGGGGCCCATTTTATTGCTGCGGTAGATTTTGCTTGGTTCAAATTTCATATTCTCTGCTTTTTGTTGCAGTTTCCCACGGGAAAATACCCTTGTAACAGTTTTCCGTGTTAGACTGCATATAACAAACGCATAGTCAGGAAAGCAACTGCACAGCGTAGTAGCAAACTTGGCAACTACGTGAAAAATTCACAAGCGTTGGTTTTGCTTCTAAAATTGCTGCTTTTGACGGTGCTGCTGGAAAATCCCGATGCAACACCATGCATTGCGAATTACCAGTTCAGAGGCGAGTTGTTCGAAATTCACCCATGGTTGCTCGTCACTCGCCTAGCTCTGAAATGGCAGACTGTCCATAATTTGACCATGTTATTTATATAGACCGTAGGTTGCTTAAAATTACGCAATTTTCGTGTTCGCGAGTGACGAGCCAGCCGCCTCCGAGCAAACGAAACATAGAATTCCACTAAGGGACCGGTCATTATTTATGGCCGGGGAGGGGGGGGGGGGGGCTGGAGGAAATGAAAATGTGAACATCAAATTTTCGATGACCCTCTCTTCCAGACCCTGAAAAAAAATCTTGACCGCCCAAGATCCAAAAATAATGTAACGCCTCCCCTCAAACAAAAATTAGCTTTTCATATACGCATTGAGACTGTCTGCAGATGATTCCTGTACAAAGATTAGTGCTGCAGCAAAAATAAGTAAGTAGCTCTCCACACCGACAGTTACCATTAGATGGAAGGAAACGTGTCTCGTTTTACCGAAAAGACTTGTTGCATTAAAAATGTTCTGTAAGATGTTTCTTACACCCATCCTTTGTAAAATTTACACACATTAAGTATGACGAACATACTGTTTGTTTACTTGCATACCTACATTCGTAACATAATTAGGACCTGAAAGACCGAAGAAGCCAAGAAACCAGGTGCCAAGGCTCTTCTGTAAAGTTAATTGTAAAAACTATACCTGCAGAAATGGTACTAACAGCCTCAAAATCTTGAAACACACTGACATCATGGGGGGTCTGGGGAGCTTGCCCCCCCCCCCAAGAAGCTGAGGCGTTTTTAGAAAGTCTGACTGCCGAAAGTGCCATTTTTGAGATCCAAAAATAACTTTTTCTTCCAGTTGGACTGTGTGTTTTTGATATCCCCCTCCCCCACTTGCCGGAACCTGAAAAATGTATGACACCCCTCTCAAGAGGGTCCAAAAACTTCGTGATAAACCCCCCCCTCCCAATTTCCTTCTCCCGGCGATAAATATTGACCGGTCCCAAATAGCCAGGTGCAGCAACAGCATTAGCTGCTCTGTTTCGTTTTCAATCAATATTCATCCGTGCATAAAATTATAAACTAAAATTTTTTTTCTGGATTTATGTGTTGTGTTGACTATTGACGGGTCATACTGTGTTGTGGTGATTGGTGGTGTGCTGTTGTTACATAATAAATATATCGATATTTCCCCCCCCCCCCAAATGTCAGTGAGGAGTTGATCCTGACTGACCCCCCCCCCCGTAGGCACCACTGCTCCCC